>RYZW01000983.1:0-21026 GCA_004367215.1 Colletotrichum trifolii | reverse complement strand
AGACTATAGGGATAGTAGTTATGCGGAGCCCTAATAGTAATATCTTATATAAGCTTTAAGGCTTAGGTCTATAATATACCCCTTACTACTCTACTACTCTATTACTATAGTAATATATAATATTTATAGTTTTATAGTATAACTATAACCTTTAATTACTTAAGCTAGCCTAATTAGTAAGAGAAATCTACCTAAGATAACTTCTTTAAATACTATTAACATTAGATAATCCTACTAATAAGAAAATTTATACTATTTTTACTCTAAGTAATCCCGTACTATACTCCCTCCTCTAACTATCTATAAGAAGCTCCTTTCTTTCCTTCTATACATAGCCCTACTTTTTTTCTTCTAGTATTATATAATTCCTATCCTATACTTATACTAGTACTATTAAATTACTATTTTTTTACTTTCTTTCCCCTTTTTATATTTTATTTATCACTATATTAATTACTACTATTACTAGATCTAACCCCCCTAATAATAATCCTTTTTACTACTATACCCCCTCTAAGCTTACTATTTATACCTATAGTAGTTATATTATCTAGGGTAACTCTAATAATAATAATAACTAACTCCCTATAATAGTTATTGATACTTACCTTAACTATTATTTGAAGTAGAATAAGAGTAGTATTACCTACTCCTATATATAGGGTTATAGCTACTCTTACTATAAATACTTATAAATAAAAAGTAAATATAAATAGGGATATTACTTCTTTACTATAAGTATTAAGCTATATACCGCTAGTTACTAAGTTAATTATCTAGTTATAATAAATAAATATATTATTACCCCTACTATTACTACTTCTAAAAGTAAGGATATAGTTATACCTTACTATACTACTATTTTATCGCCTAAGTTCTCTACTATAGTCTAGTACTATAATAACTACTTTAATTATACCTAATAGGAGGCTTTTACCTATATTACTACTATGCTTACTACTCCTATTTCTTATACCAAAAACGCTCCTACCTCTACCCCTACCTTTATTCCTAAATAAGTTATTACTAGCTTTAGTAGTATTATATAAATAATAATAAATCCCCCTTTTTCTCTTTCTATATTTTCTTTATATTAACTTCTTTATAATAAAGTATTATAATATATTCTAATACTTATATTATACCTTACTAATATTATAGTTATATCTTCAACCCTATTAAAACTAGCTTACCTATCCGCTACTACTATACTATTACCCCCTTAGTTTTATACTAATAATATTTTACCTATAAATAAGTATTGCTTATTAATATCCCTAATAATATTAATACTTATATTATACCTTATTAATATTATAACTATATCTTTAGCTTTATTAAAGCTAGCTTAGTTATCTACTACTACTATATTATTACCCCCTAGCCTAATATTAATAATACTTTATTTATAAATAAGTATCGCTTATTAATATCCCTAATAATAAAAGAATGGAAGAAAAGGATAATAATAATAAAGAAGAGGAATTCTAAAATAATAAAGAAATATAGGATAANTATATTAAAAGTATCTATTATATAGTAAATCTTAAACTTCAAATAGTTTAAGAATCTAATTATAAAAAGATAAAGAAATATTATAATATAATTTAGAAATAAATTAATACTACTATTAATAATAGCTTTCTAATACTTACTTAAATAGAACTACTTAATACTAATAATATATCCCTTTAAGCTCTCTTAAGAATTCTAAAATATTAATATACTTAGAATAATTTAATTATATAGATTATGGGGGTTATATTAGAGGTCTCTGATATATTTAAAGTTATATGCCTCTCCGGGACTTACTAAAAGTAGTTATATCTAGTTATCGGCTCTTACTTTATTTACCCTATAAATACTACTAGTTCTGAGGAACTATTTAAATAGAGAAAACCTCAGGTAGTAAATATAGTTAGTTAATTTAATAGGTGATAAATAGGGAAAGTATAGGCTTATCCGTTATAGTTACTTTTTAAGAATTATAGTTATATAATACTAATACTAGCTAGCCGGTAGGAGTTATTACTAGCCGTTAATAATTACTAGCTATTAATAGTTATTAGTAGGTACTAGTGGCTAGTAGTAGTTACTATATAGTTTACGTAATTAGAAAGTATATACCTACTAGTTACGCCTGCTTGCCACAGAATTCGAACTTACTACTCTTACTATAATAGTAAGAGCTAGCTAGACGTTAAAGTATTACGTCAAGCGGGTTAATTTAATTATATAATAATAAGTTAAAGTTAAATATAAGGGAGTTTTCGAAAACGCTAATTTAGATATCTCTAGTCTAGTATAATATAATAAGTAATATATTGTTTACTTCTAAGTAGTTATATATAATATCCTCGAAATCTAAAGAACTTTTATAGTTAAAGAGTAATTTTAAGTATTTACTTAATATATTTCACCTAGTTAAGCTGTAACTTAATATTAGAATATTATTAAAAGAGAGATTCTAAACCTTAATATTAAAACTTTAGCTAAAATCAAAGAAATCTTTATAACTTTATCTTATACTGATAAAAGTTTAACTAAGAACTATGGTAAAATACTATCTATATCAATTATTCTCGCGGGAAAGTTAGATATAACTTAAACTAAAACGAAATATTTATATAATTTTAAGAGTTATTTATATTCTCTAGAAAGCTATAGGTATATTAAGTATACTATTACTAGCTTATATACTAGAATCCCTAATGTTTAGATATTAGTTATTATTTAAAATAATATTATAAATAAAATAAGTAACTCTAAACTCTATATTTTATAATAGAAACTAGCTAAAACAAGATCTCAAACTCTAAGAAGTATACTAGTAAAACTAAAGAAGTTTTTTTTAAATATCTTGAAAACTAAATTAGTTCCCTCAAATAGTAAATCTAGTAGTAACTACTACTCTTCTAATTTAATATATATTAGTATTCATTCTATATTCTTTAAGAAATTAACTGAAATTCCCATATTAATCTTTTCAACTATTTAAAGACTTTATGTATTTTTAAAAGTATAGTTTTTAATAGTTATAAAATAGTTTATATTACTAACTTAATAGTTTATTTGTGAAAAGAACCTTTATGTTTAGTAAAAGAATAGATTTAGTTTAATATAATTTAGCTAATTTCTTTATAGTTAGATGAAATAAGAAAGTTATTAAGAAAATCCTTAATAGTCTAAATAAAAAGAATATACTTAATTTAATATTAGATAATATTACTTATATTAAAAACTTCTGAATTGAAATTATCTCAGAAAGTTTATTTTTTAAACAAACTAAAATCTAGTTTATGAAACTAGACTATATTCTTAAATTTAACTTATTTAAGTATTTTATTATTATAAAATAGTTACTTAGAAAGTAGAACTTTATTTTCCTTAATATAAACTTAGTTCGAATTATCCTATGATCTATTTAAGTATTTCTAGTATTATCTTAAAATTACTAAATATTTAGTTACTTTTACTCTATACCTAGAATAGCATCTAAGCTCTTCACCATATACATAAATTTAACGATAGAGTTTACCTGATAATAGTATTCATACTAATACTAGCTTGCAACTAGTTAAAATAGTAATGAAATTACCTATCATTATAGATAATTATACCCCTAGTTCTAATATTTAACCCTATAGTAATAGAAAACCTTATAGTAATAATTAGGGAAAACCTCACCTAAGCTAGGGCTTAGTATATATAGCTAAAAATAACTATTAAAATAATAGGGTTAAGAACCTTTATAAACCTCTTAAAAACAGAATAAAATAGAGTACTAAAAGCTAGATATTCTGTAACTTATTATTTTTCTATATCTTTTATAATAGAACTAAAATCTCCTCGAAATCTATATAGCTACCTATAAAAAAAGAACTATAGAATACGTATAGAGATATCTAGCTATAACTATTATAACTAAAACTATTACTTTATTAAAATAAGCTTTAATAAAATTATTCTAAATATTATAAATAATAAGTAGCTTATAAATATTCAAAAGAAGATCGTCTAGTTAACTTATAACTTACTATACTAAACTAATAATATTAAGGATGAGGTATTAATTAAGTAATACTTTAATATTAATATACTACTAAAATACTAGTTATTAGATACTTTAGAATATTATAGTAATATAATTATAGAAGTTTTAAAAACTATCTAGCTATACTAGAAATATCTATATCTATATAAATATGATTTATAAATTAGTTATACTTAATATATTAAAGTTATTTACTAATAAGAATAAGCTAAATCCTACTATATTTATATAGAGATTATAAATTAGCTTATATTAGTAGTAGAGAACATTTATATTAGTAGTATAAAGTCTTATCTTAGGGGTAAGTAAAATTTAGTTTAGGGGATATTAAAGTCGCGGATATCGAGGTTATAATTTAAATAAAGTACTTATAGTTAATAGTAATTAAATATCTCGAGATATTTGAATTGTATATAGTTATAAGAGCGTGAAAGTATAAGGGTATAAAGGCGTAAGGTTATCGTAGAAGGAGTTATTAGTTATTTATTATCGAAAAAGTTAACGTGGGGTAGGTATACTAGCTACTATAGCTATAAAGGGTTTAGCCCTAGATTAACTAGAAACTAGCTATAGTAATTAGTAGGGGGGGTAGGAAAGCTAAAGTTATACTTTAGGGAATAATATATCTACTAATAGTTATTAGGAATAACGCGTTCGAGTAGTAGAGTTTTCGCTAGAAGAACCTCGGCCGCGGCGCTATCTCTACCAAGCCTCGCCCCACTTAAACCGCTTGAAATAAAACTTCACGTAATATACTTAGCTACGTTTAGTTATACAGAATATATACTAGATTTTACCCCCTAATTATATATAATAATTAAGAGTTTTACGATACTAAAAAGCTACTAGGCTAAAAATACGTATTACGCCGAATCTATATATTTTAAATATTAAAATACCTATTAAAAATACCTCTATATTAATCTTTAAAAGAATTAATTAGTAGTTTACCTAGTATAATACTTTTTAGGTAGAGGTTAAAACTTATAATCTATAGGAATACCTTAACCCTAAAATAATAACTCGCCGAAACTTCTATCTAGAATTTCCTTAAAAGTTACTCTTAAATAATTTTCTAAAAGCTAAGTAATACTATTAAGCCTATAAAATACTTAAATTAACTATTCTCAAACCTCTTACCCCTAAAAAGATCAATTATAAAGAAAATTAATAACCTCTAGTTAATACTACTAAATAATTCAAATCAAAGATATTATTAACTTTATAAAGAAAAGCTTAAAAACCTATATAACCCTCTATAATCTCTATACCTCAAACATTTAAGATTACTAATATAAGTATTCAAATCAAGCTTACCTAATAAGTTAGATCTTTAAATATATAAATAAAATATTATAGTACTAGTACTATTATATAGAAGAAAATATAGTAGTATAAACTATAAACCTTTATAATTACTTTAGTATTATAAATAATCTATATTTCTAAGATACTACTATAGTATACTATAAGATATTTTAGTCCCTAAAACTTAAATATTTTACTATAAAAATAATAATTAAAGTATAATTTTAGAAATAGTAAAATATGATATATAAAACTTAAGTAATTAACTATACTCTATCTATTACTAGAATATTATAAGTTTATAATCTTATAATTTCGCTAGCTTACTCGCTTATTAAAATTTATATTTAAAACTATATATTTATAATTTATAGCTATTTAGACTTAACACCCCTAGATAAAGTTATCTTAGTTATTATAGAGGCTATTTAGTATTTCCCCGAGTTTCTCTAGTATAGTAAAATAAATTATAGTATTTTTAATATCTTAACTAAAACCCCTATAACTACTTTGAATACTCGAAGTAATAAGAGATATTTCTAAAGTTTTAATAAGCCCCTATATTTTTTAAAATATAGCTTAAACTATTCTTTAATATACTATTACTATATATACCTTTAGTTAACTTATAAAAGCTAAATACTAAATACTTTAACTAAAAAGAAAATTAAGTAATTATTAGCTTTAGATTTAGATTTCTTAAAAAAGGTTTAGAGCTTTAAATAATAGTAATTATATAACTAGCTTTCTAGCTAAGTTAACTATAATATAGTATAATAAGTATACTATAAAGAGGGGCCTTAATAATATCCCTTCTAAAACTCTTTTATCCTCAATTAAGGTATTTTAGTTTATATCTTCTAGAATATAGAATACTTTATAATATTTCAATGAACTCTAGTAAAAGATTATATTTAGTATAATATAAAGCTTATACTAATTAAAAGCTATAGAGATACTAAGACTATTTATTTAAACTATAGAAAATAAAAAAGTTAAGTTATATTTCTATAATATTACCTTCTATACTATTCTAGTAATAAACCTTATTTCCTTTTAGTAGTTATAAAAACGAGATTACTAGTAAAATACTAAACTAAACTACTTATCTTAATTATAGAAGAGTAACTACTCTAAGATTATAGCTATTAATATTTAGTATAAATAGTAAATCCTCGAATACTATATATTTCATAAGAGATTAACTATTTTAGCTATATAAATAGTATAGTATAAGCTTTCTCTTAGATATTACTAGTACTAGTATTATATTATAGATATTATTTGAAGACCCCTAAAAGTAATAAATAGTTCTAGTACTAATACTTAGGATATCTTAGTAGAAAACCTCTAAATTACCTTATTTCTACTATATAAAGTATTTATATTACTAATACCTATTCAAAGTATAATAGATATTAGCTTATTTAAGAAATGTATAAAATATATAATATTAGTAAAACTAAATAAAAGATTTACTATATAGAACACGAGAGTACTTTATATACTACCCTTAAAGAATATATTACTTTTAACTTTTACTCCTATTACTAAGACTATAGTAACTATACTTCTATTTTAATATTTATAAACTAAACTATTAATTACTCTTAAGACTTCTATCTCATTAACTATACTAGAACTATAATTATAGGAGTATTTAAGAGTTTTATAGTATTCTTTAAGTATTAGTATAGTATTAATATTAAGGTTTTTAAATATGATAACGAAATCCCTAAATATAAGAAGTTAAAGTTAGACTTTATTTTTTAAAATATATACCTCAAGTTATCTATTCTATATACTTAAGACTAAAATAGGAATACTAAATATATTAGAACTATTATTAAAACTCACGCGAGAGCTATAAAATATAGTAATAAGCTACTCTATAATCTCTAGCTTAAAACCCTATAAATTATAGTATTTCTTATAAGTAAATACTAATATACTTTTTAGGCTAGTAAATACTATACTAGAAGTTTTATAAAACTACTCGAAAAAATAATACTATAAAACTAGACTTAGTTTATTTTTATACTTATAGCTATAAATATTTTATTTTAACTATAAATATAAAGTTAAAATATAACTAGCTAGTATACTTTAAAAAGTATACTTTTATTAGCTTTTTAATTAACTATATTTTAACTAACTAGTATTAAATATAAGACTTATTCTTAAATAAAATTATTATAACCTATAATATTTTTTTCGACGAAATACTTTTCTTTAATAGAGATTTAACTTTTCTATAAGATAATTTTAAATAGTTTAATTCTAACGAAGTCACTTACTAGTTATAAGAATAAATAACTATAATAAAATTACTTGAAATTAATTTAATTACTTATTTAAATTTAAGTAAAAAGTTTAATAAAGTAGTTAATATAATGAGAGGTAGCTATAATAGTTTAAAGTCTTATATTTATATAGTAGCTACCCCTAAACTTTATAAAATATTAAAACTACGAAGTTCATATTAATAACCTTTCTAGAATTACTTATTATTGGTTTTTTTATAATCTTATTTATATAGATAAAACTATAGAGAAATAAATCAAATTAAATATTCCTAGGGAAAGTTAAATATAAAAGATAGATAAAATACTATATTATAGTAGAGAGGTTTTTGTTTAAAACTACTTTTTAGCTAGTATTTTTTAGTTATTTCGAGATATTTTAAAATATTCCTATTTATAACTATAAAGTTATATAAATAGTTAACTAAAAAGGGTCCTAGAAATTTAACTTTCTTGAGGATTCTAAAATATAAATATTGGGACTTTTAATAATAAATTTTAATTATAAAATAAATTAGATATTATAGAATATTTAAAATATAGAAGAATAGAGGTTTTTATTCTAGAAATCTTATAATAGAAACTATTACTATTACTTATATTTTATTTAATAGTATTTATTTATCTATATACTAAAGTAATAGTAATAGCTAAAAGAGTTTATCTTAAAAATTATATTTAATCTTATTCCTAGAATAAAGTTAGTAGGATTCTCGCGAGAAACTTAAAATTTTTAGGGTACTACTAGGTTTATATTTATAAACTTGATAAATATAAGTATTTCCTGAAAATTAAAGCTTGCCTTATTATTTATAGAGATTAATAGCTATAAGATAACTATAAGACTTATATAATAACTCTAGTAAGTATATTATTTCGAATTTTTATAGTAATTACTAATTACTTTAATCTCAAACTACTCTAATATAATATAATTAACATATTTATATATATAGTACTCGACGAGGTTATTTATATAGAAATACTACTAGGTTATTAAATAAAAAGTAAAATCTATTACCTAAATAAAATATTATATAGTTTTTAGAGATCCCCCTTTTTCTAATAATACTACTTAGAAATAAGCTTCGAGTACTTTAGTTTTAAACCTATTATAGGAGAGCTTTATTACTAGCTTAAGGGGTATATTATCTTCTTCTTCTATATTAATAATTATATATTCTCTTTCCCCTTAAAAGATATATCTAAAATACTTATATTATTAATAAACCTTTAAAAGAAGTATTATTTCAAGAGAAATAAGGATTTATAGTAGTTCTTTAGTATTAAAGTTATTTAAGATTAAGTAATATAATAGTTATAGCTTTTATAAGTAGTATATATCGAAAAGCTCTTTAAGTATTTTATAAAGTATTTATAATATATTAAATAATTCGAAACCTTTTTAAAACCTAATAAACTTTCTTTATAATATAATTAAACTTCTTACGCGGAGATTAAATACTACTAATAAGATATCAGCTTTATTAATTACGCTACTATTATAATAAGACTAGATATTACCTATATAGTAAGCTAATTATTATACTTTAACTAGAACCTTTCAGACGACTACTATATCGAAACTAAATAAATAATATAATATTTTAGTAAGACGAAAAACCTCTATTTCGAGTTTAGGTATAAGGCTAGTAATCTGTTTGATAGCCTCGTTATTACTATAAATACTAGTTTCGCGGATAATAGTAATAATTAAAAAAGTTCTTAAATATATACTATATATCTCTTTAGAAACCTAATAATATAATAAGCTAATAAATAAAATACTATTACTATTTTAATAACTAAAGTAGAGCTTTTAGTACTATCTTAGGCTACTTAAGAAGCTATTTTTACTAGCTACTTTATTACTATATTTTAAATAGATTTCTTAATAAATATATTTAGTAAAAGTAAAGTATACGAGTTTCGCCTAGCTATCCAAATCTAGTATAATAACTAGTAAATAATATATTTAGTAATAGCTAAAATAGTTTAACTGTATATAAAATTAAAGTATATAAATATCTATAACTACTAGCTATATTAAAAAACCTAGTAAAAGTATTTTAAGATTAAATATATACTTTTAGGGGATCTTATAGCTAATAACTTTATAAAGCTTCTCTAAAATTACTAGTTTAGTATATTTATTACTTAGATTAATATAATAGACTAGTTAAGATACCTAGAATTATAGTAAGAAGAGGAATTTCGAGATATTAGGGGTATTAGAAACTTTATATTTAAAATACCCCCTAGTAAACAAGAAATACCTAAATAACCTGAAAANAAAATATATAAGTTTTACCTAGCTATCTAAATCTAGTATAATGACTAGTAAATAATATACTTTATAATAATTAAAATAGTCTAACTATATATAAAATTAAAATATATAGATATCTATAATTACTAGCTATATTAAAAAACCTAGTAAAAGTATTTTAAGATTAAATATATACCCTCGGGAAACCTTATAGTTAATAGCTTTATAAAGTTTCTCTGAAATTACTAGTTTAGTATTTTTATTATTTAAATTAATATAATAAACTAGTTAAAACGCCTAGAGTTATAATAAGAAGAAAAGCTTCGAGATATTAGGGGTATTAGAAACCTTATACTTAAAATACCCCTTAGTAAATAAGAAATACCTAAATAACCTAAAAACAGTACTACTTTTCCTACTATAGGGGGACAGGTTTAATAAGAATAATGAAGTTATTTAGAAAACCTCTTATAAGATATAAATAAAGTATTAATAGTATTATTCGAAAAACTAGCTTATAAGTAAAGCCCTCGAGGCTAGAAAAGTATATTAGGAATAATATACTTAAGTAATAGAGTTTTCGCTAGAAGAATCTCGGCTATAGTATTATTTCTACTAGGCTTTACCTTACTTAAACCGCTCGAAATAAAGCCTCGCGTAATACACTTAGCTACGTTTAGTTATACAGAATACATACTAGATTCTACCCCCTAATTACGTGCAACAATAGTTGTAGTAGAAAGCAAGCTATTAGCCTTTCCTAGAATTACTAAGTATTCTATTTTCTTAATTATATTTTAAAATAGTTCTCCTAGAACTAAAATCTAATAATACTTATAAATAATACTTTTAAATAAAAAATCTAAGATAGACTTATGAAAATATAACAAATAGATTATATAGTATACCTAGTAAATAGCTAGCTAGATATTAGAAAAGCTTTTAATAGAAAGATTATAACTTAGATCTTTTAAGTAATAGTCTATATTTAATAGTAGTTATATTAAAAGTCTTTAATCTATTTAATCATATACTTCT
Organism: Colletotrichum trifolii; assembly: GCA_004367215.1. Taxonomy (NCBI): domain Eukaryota; kingdom Fungi; phylum Ascomycota; class Sordariomycetes; order Glomerellales; family Glomerellaceae; genus Colletotrichum; species Colletotrichum trifolii. The sequence goes on along the minus strand of RYZW01000983.1, from coordinate 10,054 downwards.
CGGGAACCCTTTTAAAGAAGCTATACCTAGTAGCCAGCTCTTACCTTATTTACCCTATAGATATTACTAGTTCTAAGAAACCGTTTAAATAGAAGAAACCTTAAATAGTAAACATAGTTAGTTAATAGAATAAATAATAAAATAGGGAAAGTATAGGCCTATCTATTATAGTTACTCTTTAAGGATTATAGTTATATAATACTAATACTAGCTAGCTAGTAATACTTATTACTAGCTATTAATAGTTACTAGCTATTAATAGCTAATAGTAAGTACTGATAACTAGTAGTAACTACTATAATTAGTTTACGTAATCGGAAAGCACGTAGCTACTAGTTACGCTTACCTATTATAGGATTCGAACCTACTACTCTTACTATAATAGTAAACGCTAGCTAGACGTTAAACTACTACGTTAAGTAGATATAATAGTCTATATAGTAATATAGACCTTATTTATATATCTAAACTTTTCCTAATCAAAAGCTTTAGCTATACTTTTATAATTCTATTATTTCTACTTAATCTTTTAAGTAACTAATATAAGTAAAAATATTAAGTAGTAATGAATATTATAGAGAATAGTTACTTTATAGGTATAGATTTAATATAAACTTCAACAAACTTTAATAATTAGTATTTATTTAGTAGAAATATATAGTAAAACTTTTACTATTATACTATATTATTACTAAGGATTAAGTAAATCAAGTAATTAAGGTTATATTAAAGGTCTTTGATCTATTTAAAGTCATATACCTCTCGGGAACCCTTTAAAGGAAACTATACCTAGTAGTTAGCTTTTACTTTATTTACCTTATGAATACTACTAGTTCTAAGGAACTATTTAAACGGAGAAAACCTTAAGTAGTGAAATATAGTTAGTTAATATAATAGCTAATAAATATAAAAGGTATATTACAAAAGGAAAGTATAGGCTTATATCCGTTACAATTACTCTTTAAGGATCGCAGTTACGTGATATTAATACTAGCTAGCTAGTAATACCTATCACTAGCTACTATTAATAGTTACTAGCTATTAATAGTAGTAGTAGTAAGAGCTAATACTTAGTAGTAGTTACTATATATAGTTTACGTAATTAGAAAGTATATATATATATATACCTACTAGTTACGCTTACCTACTATAGGATTCGAACCTACTACTCCTACTATGATAGTAAGAGCTAGCTAGACGTTAAACTACTATATTAAGCGGGAGTAAATAAAATAATAATAATAATAGAATAATTATTTTAGGGGAAAATAAATCTAAAAAAAAATTTCTTATATATTATTTAAATTAATTTAAAACCTAGTATTAATATAAGCTTTTATTAATAATATATTAAAAATATCAAGAAGGGGTAATCATTAGAAGATATTATATATAACATATCCCATTAGAGGGAATACTTATTTTTTAATATAGGAAGAAGAAGTAGAATAACTTCTATTATAGTTCTAAGTACTAAATAGTTATTAGGTATTTAGTAATTAATATTTAGATTTAATAAGTAATCCTAAGTATTATTATAGTTATTATTTCTACCTAGGCTAGACCTAGTAAGTATTATAAATAAAGTATTTAAAACTATATAGTCATAAAAAGTAATATATTAGGAGTAGATATAAAAGTAATAAGAGGCTTATAAGAAGTAGATTATAGCTCTTATTTAATAGCTAGCTAAGTAATTAGTAATACTTAAACTATTTAACAATTAGGAAGAACTACTCTTATATAATTATAGAATAATAAAAGAAGAATTTATAATTATATAAATTAAGATTTTAATTACTACTATTACAAATAGCTACTAGATCTAATTAGGTAGTATAATTAACTAATAAATCTAATAAGTATTTATAAAGCTAGTACTTTAATCTTAAATAGAATAGAGAAACTATAAAGCTAGTATAGAAGATAAATTTATCTAAGCTAACTTTATCGTATTTAGTCGCTAATAATATATTAACTTAGAAATATAAGAAAAATTATATAAGTAGAAGTTTAAAGAAGTATAATAAAAAGAATACTAATCACTTATATAATATTACGCTAAATAGTTAATACTATACTAGAACCTAAATATANATATTATACTAAATAGTTAGTACTATATTAAAACCTAAGTATATTTAGATTTAATTCAAATAACAGAGAAGGTTTTATTTATTTCTATTACATATACTATATATTAAAAAAAGAAATAGAAAAATTTAATATCTTTATTTTAAAAACTAGAAATATTATAATAGAAATGAAAAGATTATAGGAACTCTAATAGTATTATACTAGCGAATTAATATAAAATAAAGAATATAAGTAAACTTATATAAGTTTATAGCTATTCTAGTTATTACTATTCTAAAAAAAATAAGTTAAATAAGTTTATTAATTTTATTAATATTAAGTAGATAGTAATAAGATACTAGTAAATTAGGTAATACTATACTTACTCTAGGCTAAATAACTATATATATATTAACTATACTATAAAACATAGGGGTATATTTCTTACATAATGAAATAAAATATAGAACTATAAATTTTAAGTTTAAAGTAAATATAAACTTAATACAAATAGCTAGTTAAGGGTAAAGTATTATAGGTTTTTATACTTTCGTCTAAACTATTAATACTTATTTTGATATTAAAGACACTTAGGGAAATAGATAAATATAGAGTCAGAATTAATAGTTTTTATATTTATTAAAAATTAGTCTTTATAGGAAAAATAACTAAAGGTTTAGTAATTATTTTTAGAACATTAAAAATATAGAAATAGTAATAAATATAGATTTATATTTATAAATAGATTTTATTAGTGAATACTTAGTAATATTTATAGGATTAATTTTAATAAAGGTAATCATATTTATCTTAGAGGGATTTAATAGTTTAGTATTAGAATTAGGGAAGTATTATTATTTGATAGTTTTTCTTATAGATTTAAATAATTATTTATACGAATTATACTAACTATTTACTAGTACTTACTAGCTAGAAAAATATATAGACTTCTTATAAAAATAAGACTTTATAAGTAAAGAAAGTATTATAATAAATACCTAGATAAATATTTAGTATAATAAATAGATATCTATTACTAAATTAGAAATATTTATTTAGGAGATTATTAAGAAGAATAATATTACTTATATATTATCTATTATTAGGGTAGATAATAACTTTAAAGTTTATATAGATATTTTTAGAGAAATAGATAAAATTATTATCATTATAGATATCCCTAGGGAGCTTATAAATAAATAAAGAGTTTTTAATAAAATTATAGTAAAGTTAGTTTGAGTTTTTAAAGATATTAAGTATATTATTAATTTCAAATTAAGTAAAAAATTATTTTATAAGTTTATATATCTATTAAATAAGTAATTATTAGGAGAATTAAAATACATATTATAATCACTTTAATAAATAAATAAATATAATTATTTATAAGTAAAATAAGTATACTAATCTTTTTTATTCTAAAGAAAAATAGTTTCTTATATTTATATATTAATTATAGAAACTTTAAGAAGATCATAATTAAGAATTGATATTTATTATTATTTATTAGTGAGTTTTTAGATAGACTTTAGGGAGTAATATAGATTTTAAAACTTAATTTTGAAAATATTTATTATTATTTTAGGATTAAACTAGAAAGTTACTAGAAAATGATATTTAAGATATAATATAACTATTATAAATATATAGTAATACTATCTAGTTTTAGTAATATACTAGTAACCTTTCAAGTATATATTAATTATATATTTACTAGCTTAATTAATATATACTACATAATATATATAGATAATATTATAGTATATATAATAAGTACTATAGAAAGGATTATATTAGAGTATTATTATAAATATTTATTAGGTTATATAAAATATATCTTTTACTAAGTTTTCTAAATATGAATTTTATATAGAAAAGATAAGTTTCCTAGAGTATATAATTACTTAGGAAAGCATTGAAATAGACTTAATAAAAGTTTAAATTATTACTAAATAGAAACTATTAGAAATATTTAAAGAAATTTAGGTATTTTTAGGTCCCNTTAAGTATTCTTAAGTTTCTATAATTTCTACTATAAATTTATTACTAATTACTTAAGAATAATAATATTACTTATAATACTCTTTAAAAAGGGAATAAAAAAGAGTTTTTTCTTAGCTAGAAAATATAAAATCTATATTCTTAATATTATAAAATATTTTTTATTTAGTAATTATTTGTAAGGATATGACGAACGGACTACGCAGTACGCCTAGCAACTAGCCAGCTAGGTACTAGAAGAGTTTTCAGGGGAAGGATCATAACTTAGATCTTTCAAGTAATTATAAAAGATCATAACTTAGATCCTTTAAATAATAGTCTATATAGTAATATAGACCCTACTTATATATCTAAACCTTTCCTAGTTAAAGCCTTTAGCTATACTCTTATAATTCTATTATTTCTACTCAATTGTTTAAGTAACTAGTATAAGTAAAGATATCGGGTAGTAATTAATATTATAGAGAGTAACTACTTTATAGGCATAAATATAACACGAGCCTTAATAAACTTTAATAATTAATACTTAACTTAGTAGAAATATATAGTAAGACTACTACTATTATACTATACTATTACTAGGGATTAAATAAATAAAGTAATAGTAATAACGGGATAGTTACCTTAGGGGAGGATAATCCTAAAAAGAAATACTTCCTATATACTACTCGAGATAATTTAAAGCTTAGTATTAATATAAGCCCTTACTAATAATATATTAAAGAATTTAAGAGGGGGGAATTATTAGAAGACTTAATATAGGATATATCTTATAAGTAGGAATACTTATTTCTTAATATAGGAGGAAGAAATAGAGTAACTTCTACTATACTTTTAAGGGCTAAGTAATTACCGGGTTTTTAATAACTAATACCTAGATTTGATAAGTAATCCTAAGTATTATTATAGATACTATTCTTACTTATACTAGATATAATAAGTATTATAAATAAAATACTTAAAACTATATAGTTTTAGATAGTAATATATTAAGAATAGATATGAAAATAATAAGAAGCTTATAAAGAGTAAACTATAGCTTTTATTTGATAACTAGCTAAGTAATTAGTAATACTTAGATTATTTAAGGATTAGGAGAAACTACTTTTATATAATTATAAAATAATAGGGGAAGAGTTTATAGTTAAATAGGTTAATAACTAGATTATTACTATTAAAGATAACTACTAGATCTAACTAAATAGTATAGTTAACTAATAAATCTAGTAGGTATTTATAAAGTTAGTACTTTAATTCTAGATAGAATAGAGAAACTATAAAGCTAGCTTAGAGGATAAACCTATCTAGGTTAATTTTATTACATTTATTCGCTAATAGTATATTAACCTAAAAATATAAGAGAAATTATATAAGTAGAAGCTTAAGGAGGTATAATAGGGAGAATACTAGTTATTTATATAGTATTACGCCGAGTAGTTAGTACTATACTAGAACCTAAGTATACTTAGATTTAATTAGAATAAAGGAAAAACTTTTATCTACTTCTACTACTTATACTATAATTTAAAAAAAGAGATAGAAAGATTTAATATTCTTATCTTAAAAACTAGAGATATTATAATAGAGGCTAAAAACTATAATAACTCTAATAATACTATACTAGTAAACTGATATAAGATAGGGGGTATAAGTAAACTTATATAAGTTTATAATTATTCTAGCTATTACTACCTTTAAGGGTAATAAGCTAAATAGGTCTATTAACCTTATTAATACTAAGTAGATAGTAATAAGATATTAGTAGGTTAGGTAATACTATACTTACCCTAGGCTAGAAAAATATATACGTATTAGCTATACTATAAATTATAGGGGTATATTTCTTATATAGCAAAACAAAGTATAGAGCTATATATTATAAGTATAAAGTAAGTATAAACTTAATACTAATAATTAGCTAAAAGTAAAATATTATAAGCTTTCACGTTTTAGTTTAGGCTATTAATACTAGCTCTTATATTAAAGAGATCTAGGGAAATAAATAAATATAGAAATAGAACTAATAATCTTTATACTAGTTAAGAAATTAATCTTTATAGGGAAAATAACTAAGAACTTAGTAATTATTCTCTAAGGCACTAAAAAGAAAGAAATAGTAGTAGATATAAACTTATATTTATAAATAGATTTTATTAGTAAATAACTAGTAATATTACTAGGACTAGTCCTAGCTAAGGTAACTATACTTATTTTAGAGGGATTTAATAGTTTAGTATTAAAGTTAGGGAAATATTACTAGTTAATATTCTTTCTTATAGATTTAAATAGGTATTTATAAAAATTATACTAACTATTTACTAGTATTTACTAGTTAAAAGGATATATAAACTTCTTACTAAAATAAAACTCTATAAATAAAGAAAGTATTATAATAGATACCTAGATAAATACCTAGTATTATAAGTAGATATCTATTACTAAACTAGAAGTATTTACTTAAGAGATTATTAAGAATAATAAGACTATTTATATACTATATATTAATAGGGTAAATAATAACTTTAAAGTTTATATAGAAGTTTTTAGGGAAATAGATAAAGTTATTATAACTATAGATATCCCTAGGGAACTTATAAGTAAATATGGAGTATTTGATAAAATTATAGTAAAGTTAGTCCTAGTCCTCGAAAATACTAAATATACTATTATACAAAAGCTAAATAAGAAACTACCCTATAAGCCTATATATCTACTAAATAAATAGTAATTAGAAAAGTTAAAAATATATATCGCAGAAAACCTAGTAAATAAATATATATAGCTATTTATAAGTAAAATAGGTATACTAATCTTTTTTATTCTAAAGAAAAATAATTTTTTATAACTATACATTAACTATAGAAGTCTTAATAAAGTTATAATTAAGAATTAATATTTACTACTAGTTATTAATAAGTTTCTAAATAAACTTCGGGAAATAATTTAGATTTCAAAAATTAATTTTAAAAATACTTATTACTATATTAGGATTAAGCTAAAAGATCGCTAAAAGATAGTATTTAAGATATAGTATAATTACTATAAATATATAATAATACTATTTAGTCTTACTAATATACTAGTAACTTTTTAAATATATATTAACTATATATTTACTAGCTTAATTAATATATACTATATAATATATATAGATAATATTATAATATATATAATAAGTATTAGAGAAGATTATACTAAAATACTATTATAAATACTTACTAAATTATATAAAATATATCTTTTTACTAAAATTTCTAAATATAAATTTTATATAGAAAAAATAAATTTCCTAGGATATATAATTACTTAAGAAAATATTAAAATAGACTTAATAAAAGTCTAAATTATTACTAAATAGAAACTACTAGAAATATTTAAGGAATTTTAGGTATTTTTAAACTTCTATAACTTCTACTATAAATTTATTATTAATTACTTAAAAGTAATAATACTATTTTAATACTCCTTAAAAAGGGGATAGAGAAGAAGGTTTTCTTATAGCTAGAAAATATAAAATCTATATTTTTAGTATTATAAAATACTTTTTACTTAATAACTATTCTCTAATACTAAGACCCTATTAGAGAGATTAAAGTAGAGATAGATATATTATAGTAAGTAATTTTAAGTATCTTATTATAAAAAGTAGAAAACTAGTAATAACTAGTCACTTACTACTCAAAAAAGCTTAGTAAAATAGAATAGAAATAGGGAATAAGCTAATAAAAACTATTAACTATTATTAAAAGTTTTAACTACTAAAAATACTATTTAATAAGACTTTTAAAAAAATTTATAATCCTAATAAACTATTAAGCTTGAATAAGTATTATAATAATACTAATATAGGACTTTTATAGAAAGTTTACCTACTAGATCTATAAGTTCTTAGTATTTAATTTCAATCTAGAATACTAACTTAGAATTACTAATCTGGTAAATAAATTATTTAGATAATTAAACTATATAAAAAAAAATATAATATATTACTAACTTTTATAAATAAATTATAACTTACTAAACTATTACTAGTAAACACTTACTAAAAAATCGCTAAAGCTAAAAAGAACTTAGAATTAATAAAAACCTTTACTTAAATAATATAAATAAAGGAAAAATACTTTAGCATAGAAACTAAACCTAAAAATAGAAACTACTTAACTTCTTTAAAATACTACTTTACTAGGGATACTAGAAAAATAGTAATAATTATAGTTATAGTTACCTATAGTAAAAATATATATAAGAAAATAAGGAATACTTAGTAAATACTAGTAAGTAAAGAGAACTTATAAAGAGCTAGGGTTATTATTCTAATATAGTATATTTTATATTTAGTAAAAAAATTTTTTATAAAACCCAAAATAGTATATTTAATAAATAACTCTAGGGATATTAAATAAATTATTAAAAAGTTATAGATCTATAATAAAAATTATTAAGTATATATAGAGAAAACCTAGAAAATAACTAGTAGATAGAAAAAGTATTTAATAAATATAGAGGGGATATTTTTCTTCTAAAGAAAACTAATTATATTTAATATAAAGTTTCTAAAATATAAAATTATTTACCTATACTATAATAAAAGTAAAATAAGTTATATAAATACTAATAAAACTTATAATTTTATAAAATAGAATTTCTATTAGAGTAATATAGTTATAGATATATAGGACTATATAATATTATATTAAATTTACTAGGAGATTAAAATATTAAAATATAAACTATATAACTAGTTATAATTTCTACTTATCCTAGTAGGATTATTTTAAGAAATTAGTATAGATTTTATTATAAGATTACTAGAAAGTATACGTAGAAATAGTAATATATATAATACTATCCTAGTAAATATAAATAGGTTTACGAAATTTATAATATTTATTCTAATAATAAAGTAGATAATAGCTATAGAACTAGTAATAATATTCTATAAAAATAGAATACTAGTTTAGTACTTTAGAAAGTATTATTAGTAATAAGGATAAACTCTTTACTAGTTAATTTTAGGAAGAATTTATAGTGGAATAATTAATTAAATAATAACTATTAATAGTATACTACTTATAAATAGATAGTTAAATAAAACGAATATACTAGATATTAAAGTATTATTTTAGAGTATTTACTAGTAATTCACTTATTATCTAAATAATATAGTTTAGGGAAACTATATTTATATATAATAATAATAGATATAATACTACTAGGTATTTACTAATAGAAAAACTATATAGGTTCTACTTAAGAATAGTTAAATATATAGCTAAGAAAGACCTAATAGTATAAAGTATTATAGAATAAGTTACTTATATTAGCTAAATATATTACTAGATAGTAGAATATTAGTAAATAGTAGTTAAAAGTTAGGTAAAAGTATATAACTTAAAATATTAATTATAAATATATAATTAGGGAATAATTATTAGGTTTTTAATAAAAAGCTTTAAGTTTAAATATAAGAAATTAGTACTAAAGTATATTAAAGTCTTAATTACTAAAAAAGTAGGGGAATAAGTATATAAAGTATATTTACTAGAATAGTACTACTAGATATATAATATATTCCTTATCTTTTTACTAGAACTATAAATAAAGCAGTAAAAAGATACTAATAGCTAGGTTATCTTTCTAAAGTTAGACGATAACTTTATAGAATAGGAAATAGAGGATATTATAGTAAAATAAGGAAAGGGAGATAATAGATATTTCTTTATTAAATAAGCTAAGTAGTTTATAGAGTATAATATATAAGAGATTATAGCTAACCTAAGTAATATATAGGAAACTATTTAGAAATTCGAAAAATAAATAATTAGGTATTATGGGAAGTAGGATAATTAACTTATTATTAATACTAATAACTTAATAACTATATCTTAGAAGAGGGGAAGAAATAATTCTATTAACTATTTAGATAACGCGAAAACTAGCTTAAGGGATATATCCCCGAATTAGATATACTAGTATA
>RYZW01000982.1:0-20219 GCA_004367215.1 Colletotrichum trifolii | reverse complement strand
AATTTTTTTTTTAACTATTAAAATAAACCTTATATATTTTACTATTATTACTAAGAACTTATATTTCTTTAGATCTAGAGATAACTTAGTACTAGTAAAGTAGTAGAATACTTTCTATATTTAAAAGTTATAATTTTTATTTAACCTTATAGTATAGATTAGGATATTATCAATATATATTATAATAAAAATATCTAGGAATTTATACAATATTTTATTAATATACTACTAGAATATTACTAAGGTACTAGTAAGTTTAAAGAGGTAAATAATTTACTCGAAAAAGCTATACTAAGTATAAAATACTATTTTCTCCTAGTTTTTATCTTTAATCTATATTTTATAGAAAACTATAATAACTTCAAGTTTTATAAACTAGTAAATACTAGTAACTTTCTAGAAGGTTTCTAATATAAGAAATAAGAAATATTTATCTTTTTTTATAATTATATTTAAGGCTTTATAGTTTATATAAAACTTAATATTTCTACTAAGTTTCTTAATAAAGAAAATAGGTATTTTAGTAGCTAACTTATTAGTTTTAATAAAACTTTTATCTAGGAGATTTTCTAGTATTTTTTAAAGTATTAGTAGCTTTTACTATAATATATTATAAAGGGGGTTTTAGGGTAAGAGAAAATTATTCTTATTTTCATTAAGTATTAATAGGATTATATAATTTAATAGCTTTTTACTAGTAAGTATTTAGTAGGCTTTCTCTAGGTTAAATAAATCTAGGAGAGTTTCTAGTATACTTACTAAGATATATTTCTTTAAATTAACTAAAGTTTTAAATATTAGGGTTTTCTTAATATATTTAAGGTTAATAGATATTACTTAGTAGGTTTCTAATATTAGTTTTTATATCCTGGTAATTCACTAATATATAATTAAAAAGGAATTTATATTTAAAAGGTATATTAATTAAATCTCCTAAATCCTAGTAGGTTCTTCTTAGTATTCTAGGTATATTATAATCCTTTTTTTTACTATACTTTATCTATTAGGTATTAGTATTATAAATAATATAGTTATCTTCTATCTAGGAGTATCTAAAATATAACTTTAATAATAGTTTTTTCATAATATAAGTATAAATCTTTTATATATATATTTTTATTTCTAGAGATAACTTAATAACCTTTAAAATGTTACTAGGTAATAGTCTATTCTTTTTATAACCCTTTATTTTTTTCTTTATTATATTAATAAGTAATAAATATAATTTTTTTATAAAAGATATATTAATAATAGTATAAGTATTATAATTAGTATTTACTAGAGTATAAATAGTATAGTTTCTATTAATTCTTGTCTAGATAGTAGCTAATTACTTACTACTTTTTTATTTCTACTATTTCTTCTATTCCTAAGATTCTATTTCTATAAATTCTAATATTTAATTTTATATTAGAGTTATTCTTTTCTTATGTTTTCTTTTTTACTAGGGGGGAGCTAGTATTATCTTCTGAGTCTTTTAGCTTTTAAAGTTCTACTTTAGTAATTTTTAGTTTTTTCTGTTTCTTTTTTATTATATTAGTATTAGTATAGTTCCTAGTAATATAGTTTCTTTTATAATAGCTATAGTATTTATATATATCTTTCTATAATAAAGAAGTTTATTTAGTAGAATTTATAGAACTAGAAGATTTATAGTAATAGTATTATTTATATATAATTTTAGTTATTATTATATCTCTATCCTTATTTTTTAATATAAATAGATAAATAACTAAAGTTTACTAAGTTAGTAATACTTTTATATATCTTATCTTCTAAGTAATATTTTGTAATTTTAAGAATTACTAACTATAAATAATAAAACGCTTAACTATAATAAAGAGCTTTTTTAAATAAAGGATTAGTTTAGTTTCTAGTAAAGAAATCTAGATTATATTAGGCTAATTATAGTTTCTAATATGTTTAAAAAATTTCTCGAATTATAAGAGAAAAATAGTAAACTTCTTAGTATTTTTCTAATAGAGGGATTATAGCTAGGTAATAGTTTAGAACTAAATATTAAGATCTAGGTAAATATAGTTTAAATAAACTATAAAATCTTAGGGATTTTAATTTCCCCTTAATTTTCTAGTTATAAAGAAAATCTCTATGATTTACTAGATTTTAAAGTCTAAATAAGAATAAACTAAGTATTATTTCTATTGATCTATTTTGAAAAAGTCCTGATTAATTTTTAATTTTCCTTTTATCTAATAAATTTAAGTATTATATTTCTTTCTTTTACTTAAAAACTTATTAGGGAAAAAGAAAAGTTTTCTTTAAAGAATAGAAATTATATAGGTAGACTTTGGGGGAATAATAGTAATATTAAAGGAAAGTTCTAATTCTTTTTCTACTAATTTAGTAATTAGTATTATAATCTTCTCATAGAGTAAAGTAATAGCTATATTTAGATATTATTATAGTAATTCCTCTATAGTAGTACTAATTATAAGGGTTTCTTAAGAAATATTGGTTTTTTCTATCTTATAATAATAATTAGTTTTAGTATTTAGTTATAAGTTTTTATTAAGAGCTATATTTTACTAATAATATCTCAGGGATTATAACTAATAAAGAATAGTATTTTACCCTAGTCTTTCTATTTAATAAAAAGCTATACTTAACCTGATATTTCTTATACTTAAGAGTAATATTTTACTAATTAGTATCTCTTTTTAATTAGTAAAGAACTATATTTAACTTAGTATTACCTATATAAAAGATAAATCTAAGTTTTAAATATATAAAAAGTTAAGCTTAAATTATAATTTAGTTATAGGGAGTATAAATACTATTTATTTAGAACTAAGTAATAAAAGAGAAGTTCTCGTAAACAGTATAAAAAGTTTATTTAAAAGTAATACTAGGGGCTTACTCGTAACCTACTAGTACCTGATTTCTCAGGTAAAGTTATCAGGACTTAAGTAAAGCTAGAATTAACTAGCTAGGCATAGCCCGTAACAACTTCTTATAATACTAGTAACTATAGGATTACTATTTATAAACTATCTTCTTAGTAGTTTTACCTCTTATTATCTTATTCCTAAAAATTTTATCTTTTATAGTATTATTTCCTATAGTATTAATCCATATAGTTTTCTTTCCTATAACTTTACCTTATATAATATTACTCCCTATAATACTACTTCTTATAAAACTATCCCCTATAGCTATACTTTCTATAGTACTAAAAACCTCGCCCCCTATATTCTTATAGTTTTACTTCCTATAATACTACTCCCCTATAACTTTACTCCTAGTAGCCCTATCTCTTATGATTTCTCCTCTTACTATAAAGCTTTCTATACTAGCTTTAATAACCTTACTAGTATATAAGCTTTCTATAGTATTAATAACCATACCTTTATATAGGCCTTCGATAGTTTCAAAGACTTTACGTTACTAGTTATAATCTTTTTATACCCCTTAAAAGAAGTCTTAAAACTATAGCTAAATTCTATACTAAAAGCTTTATAGGTTATAGTAGTTTAATAGAGATAATAATATAACTAATACCTATACGACGCACTCCGAACTATATCTTAAAGAGATTTATTAAGAGGTTTGATAGTCTAAACTATATAAAGGGGTAAGTAGCTTAAGTAGAGTAAAAAGGAAGTATTTGGATGTTGTTTAATAAGAGGCAAAAGATTGCTTTTAATATTATTTTTACGATTACTTTTAATATTGTTTTTATAGTATTTTTAGTACGTGTTTTATAGTGTTTTAGTACTAGCTTTTATATGTAAATAGATAGATATAAAGTATATAGCAAAAAGAAAAAATTACTAGTATTAGTAATACTATACTATATAGTATATACTACTGCGCGTAGGCTATATATTTCTATATATATATAGTATATATATCTATATACTTTCTATATATATATATCATATATATATCTATATACCTTCTATACTTTACTTATAATAAATACTTAGTATTTATTACTAGCTATAAAGTAGTATTATAATAGTTAGAAAGTAATTACTATACTATAAATCTAGAGTTTTACATAGCTATATATAACTATATAATATAGAAATAATCATAATAATTACTAGAATCTTTTTATATTTATATAGATAAGATTATATATAGTACACAATTACCTCTATTAGATAAACTAATAATTATATTATATATTATAGCCTTCCTAAGTAGCTATACCTGGAATTTTATAAGACGGAGATTGCTTACTTCTAGTAAGTTAGAAGTATTTATATAGTAGCTAATAATTAAGATCTAAGAAAATATAGAAAATTAGGATTATTATTATTTTTAATACATTACTTATATTTCTAATTTATATTTCTAGCTTCTATTATACTATAAGTAGCCTATAAGATAGCCTATTGTAGTTGAACTAATAATAAGACTTTTTATCATCAAATTGTAGCCTAAAGATATAAGCCTATATGCTATGTTACTAATGTAAGCTGTTTGTAGGCTTAAGTACCTCAATCTGATAGTACCTGCCTCCCTTTCAGCCTCGGTACAACTCAAGCTCAGCAACGACTGGCGATGACCCTAGCAATCAATATGGTTAAGATTAGTCAGGATTTCAGCATAGCAGCCGCGTAATCCAATGGGTCTCTAGAAGGCTTAATGAGAAACACGAGGGTATAGTTCACCCGACCATTGGGTCCTTAGTTTACCTGACCTGACCATTGGTACTGACCTGACCTAACCATTGCTATAGGGCACTGGTCCCACTTATTTTAAATGAAAAATAGGCCTACTAGATTCTAATTAGTTTAAAAATATAGGTTAGGATAGTAGGGTTAGGGTTAGGCGTTAGGGTTAGCTATTAGGTGTTACTTGGGAATATGATTATTAATACTAACCTACTTAATACCCTACTTATAAGGCCCTATATCATTTAAAATAAGTAGGACCAGTACCCCATAGCAATGGTCAGGTCAGGTCAGTACCAATGGTCAGGTCAGGTGAACTAAGGACCCAATGGTCGGGTGAGATGTAGTCTCGAGAAACACACACACACACATACACACACAGCAATCAATGTGACCAGCGGAAAACCGTTCACACGGGGACGATCCGAATGCTATTTACACATGCCTATTTCTCCCTGTAGAGCAGCAAGGAAGGTCACCTCTCACTTACGGGTGTCCCTNGATTCTAATTGGTTTAAAAATACGGGTTAGGATAGTAGGGTTAGGGTTAGGCGTTAGGGTTAGCTGTTAGGTGTTACTTGGGAATATGATTATTAATACGGGCCCACTTAATACCCCACTTATAAGGCCCCATATCATTTAAAATAAGTGGGACCAGTGCCCCATAGCAATGGTCAGGTCAGGTCAGTACCAATGGTCAGGTCAGGTGAACTAAGGACCCAATGGTCGGGTGAGATGTAGTCTCGAGAAACACACACACACACATACACACACAGCAATCAATGTGACCAGCGGAAAACCGTTCACACGGGGACGATCCGAATGCTATTTACACATGCCTATTTCTCCCTGTAGAGCAGCAAGGAAGGTCACCTCTCACTTACGGGTGTCCCTCCCTGGCTCGGCAATTCTTTTGTCTTTCGAAAGAAACGAGTTGATTTTGATGTTCATGAAGCCACATGAGCCGTGTTCCGTCATGCGTTTCGCCCCTTACACAACATATCCTGTGCTCGCTGGATGTATGGGATGCTCATCTCTCTTTGTCTAACAAGCCGCCCGCAAGTTTGTCTCACCCAGGGTTCCTGCATACAACAGTATGTCATGAACATGTGGCGTGTATACCTCATGTATGGCTGATGACTGTTTTGCTGCCTTGCTCTTGTTTGTACGCGGCATAAGTTGCGACAACATCGGACTGGCGCACCCGGGCCAAGATTACACCCTACCGACTAGGAACCTTGGTGAGCATATTCCTGACGCTGTCTTTCCACCGCTAAGCTTCAAATGCAATAGGGCATCAGGCAGCCATAGCAATCGCCACCGCGTAGAAGTGCATCTGTTGCTTCACCAGGCGGATTAGCTCCAACGTCAGTTGACTGTGCAATGACATATCAACTCGAGGACGTGAATGCCTTTTAGCTGGTGAGCAGACAGGCATACCAGGTGAAGCTTCTGCGAAATTGCGTGCTTCATCATGTTTGTTCTGGCATCCCGTTACGCGGAGGGGATCTGCCGCTCAAGGACGATCATGGCGGTCACTCCAGCTTAACTGCACATGAAGCTTGAATGAGTTTGCGGCACTTGCCCCAGGAGTTCCGGAGTTGATGACTTTGGCCAGAGCCGCCTTGGTTGTACCGAGACGCGGGCCAGTCTCAAAAAGCCGAGGCAAACTTGCCCCAGCCAGTTCTTTGTCGTCAGGCTGGTTCGACCAAGTCTCGGTATGGACAAAATCTTGGACGGCTTGACGAACCGGCGCAGGAGTCATCTCTCGCACACTTTGAAGATGGACAAGGGCAAAGTGGGAGCTTGGGAAGCGTATGTATGCCTTGCGATGCTTGTAGGTCTTGTTCTAATTTTGGTACTAGCGACAACCTGGTTGAGCACCGTAGATGCCTGTCTGCTAAGCTGCGAGCAGCAGTAGCTATCTCCACCCAGCCGAAACACACTCGTTCTCTTGTAACTACTGTCGCCAATGGAGACATCTAGAAGCACGAATGCGTGCCTCATGACCAGATCCTGACATTGTGAGGATCAGGCGGGAAGAGTGGGCTATATATATATATATATATAGTGTCTAGGGCGACCACTCCTGTTTCGTACGGCCCGTCCCAAGAGAACTCGGATCTAGTGTCAGAGCCAAAACCATCGGGACTTCTCACCACTTTTCACAGAGGGTCGTCTTGGCTTCGCCTTGCCTTCCTGATCGGTTGCTATCAAGTGGGATGGGACCTTCGGCTACATACACAGGACAGACATTTGCTTTGCCAGCCGCCAGACATTCTATCGCTACGGCGCTTCCCGTCTTGAACCTTCCTTCTTCCCGAATCTGGCCCCGGACTCAGCTAGCAGCACTTCCATTCCTTCGCACCTGCCAACACTGACCTCGGTTCTCAAACGCCGAAATTATTCATCCTCCCAACCATTATCGAAGATCATTCCTCGCGCGTACCAAGCTTGGTCATTCACTAAACTAGGTGGCGATCGCACGTACTTTTCCCCTTGTCTGACACTGCAGGAATAATTTCCCTCTCTGCTTCCGTCGAGCTTGGGTTTTTCCCCGCACTCACTTCTCCCTCTACATTTGCCACTGGTTCGCGAAGATGGAAGCCATAGCCGTCATCGGCATGGCTTGTCGCTTTCCCGGCAGTGCCACCTCCCCTGAGAAGCTGTGGAAAATGATGGTGAACAAAGAGTCTGCCTGGACGGAGTTTCCAAAAGACCGTCTCAACATCAACGGATACTATCACCCTAGTGGCGATCGACAGGGCAGCGTATGTGCTCAACCTTACACAGCGCCTGGAATTGACGATGCTATCGTCATCTTCACCGCCTGCTGCCTCACTCGACTTGTTGACTGACCTGTCACGAGCAGATTTCTTTTAAGGGCGCTCATTTCCTGCGTCAAAATGTGGCCGCTTTCGATGCGTCTGTGAGTATGGTCCACTTTCAAACATCGATGCGCTGGTACTGACCCGTCGCTCGAGTTCTTTTCTGTCATGGCCGAAGACGCAAAGGCCATGGACCCCCAGCAGCGCCTCCTCCTCGAAGTCTCCTACGAAGCCCTTGAAAATGGTACGAGGCCTTGAATCACATCCATGCCTTGTCCACCAACTGATCTTATAGCTGGTTTGCCAATCGAGGGTCTCAGAGGCAGCCCGACGGCTGTTTACGTCGGGTCGTTCGTCAAAGGTTGGTTCAAATGACTTCGCATGAGCTAGAATCACCCTGACTCCAAGCAGATTACGAACAAATATGCTTGAGAGATATGGATTGGCAGCCTCAGTACGCGGCGACGGGTACCGGCAACGCCATTATGTCCAACCGCATCTCTTACACATACGACTTCAAAGGGCCAAGTATGACTATTGATACTGGATGCAGTGGAAGCCTCGTTGCTGTCCACCTTGCTGCGCAGGCACTTCGAAGTGGCGACTGCTCCCTCGTGAGTCGCCTCCTCATCTACTCACTCTCATTTTCTTCGCCCCCTTTTCCTTTCCCCCTTCGACGGTCACTGATTACCCAGGCTCTTGCTGCCGGTGCTGGCATGATTCTCACGCCCAACACCATGATGCCGATGACGGCACTGAACTTTCTTAGTCCAGACGGGAAGTGCTTTGCTTTTGACTCTCGTGCCAACGGCTATGGTCGTGGAGAAGGCATCGGCTTCGTTGTGCTGAAAAGATTGTCCGATGCAGTTAAAGATAACGACACCATTCGGGCCGTCATTCGTGGCACGCATGTGAACCAGGACGGCTCGACTCCAGGTAGAATGTTTCGATTGTGGAAACCCTACTTCTCAAGCTGATTACTGAACCCAGGCATCACTCTTCCCAGTAAAGAAGCGCAGGTTGCAAACATTCGACATCTCTATTCGAAGCACGGCCTAGACATGCACCGGACAGCTTTCGTCGAGTGCCATGGCACTGGAACGCAGGCCGGTGACACAAGGGAACTCAAAGCGATTTCGGAAACACTTTCTGTCGGCAGGCTCTGTGACAATCCCGTGTTGGTTGGCTCGGTCAAGACGAACATTGGCCATTTAGAAGGAGCGGCCGGGATTGCAGGCTTGATAAAGGGTGTGCTTATCATCGAAAAGGGCGAGATTCCGCCCAATATCAATTTCGAGAAGGGAAACCCTGACATCAAATTTGAGGACTGGGGGGTCAAGGTACGTGGAATCTGATTTGATGCTGTCGATATAGTATGATATTGACGCAATGTCCCAGGTGCCCACCGACCTCACTCGATGGCCGCTCGAGGGCCCTCGGAGGGTCAGTATAAATTGTTTTGGCTTCGGCGGAACCAACGCCCACGTTGTTATCGACGAACTGTCGTCCCATCTGTCGGATCATAGGAATCCCCGTCTCCAGGAACCCGATTTGCTCGGAGACACCAGCGGCTGGGACGCCCCTGAACGACGCCCACAACTCTTTTTGTTCTCGTCTCACGAGCGTAATGGGGTCTCTCGGGTCATGGAAGCACATCTCAACCACATCAATGATCGCCCCGACTTTCTAAAGACAGGTATAGACGACTACGCCTATACATTGGCATGCCGCCGTTCCGTCTTGGAATGGAGAGGCTTTGCAGTCGCGCGCGACGCAGACGGCCTGAAGTCAAGTTTAGAAGCGGCGGTTCCAGCTAGCTTGCTTCGGTCGAATGTTAGGAGAGAACCAAAGGTAGCCTTCGTCTTCTGCGGCCAGGGTGCACAATGGGTACGGATGGGCCATGAGCTCATGTGCTTCCAACCATTCAAAAATAGTCTCGAATCAGCAGCCAACTACATCAGGACTCTCGGGGGAGGTTTCGACCTTGTCAGAGAGATTATGGAACCTGAATCGACCTCTCGCATTCATGATCCTGTTATTTCCCAGCCAGCAACGACTGCGATCCAGGTGGCTCTCGTTGACCTGCTCAGGTGTTGCAAAGTAACCCCTAGTAGCACCATTGGACACTCTTCTGGCGAGATTGCCGCCGCGTACGCATCCGGCTGCATCAATTCAGAGACGGCCTTGACGCTCGCTTACTATCGCGGTCAGAGCGCATCTCTACTAAGCAACTCAGGTTCCCGTTTCCAGGGCGGGATGTGCGCCGTAAAGCTCTCCCTGGATGAGGCACGCCAGTACCTCCGCCTCGCTGGTGACGAAAAGGACCTACAGATTGCTTGCATCAACAGCCCTACCTCGGTGACCATCTCTGGTAGCGTTCAAGACATCATCGCGATGCGGGATGAAATGAAGAGAAGCAATGTTCTTTGCAAAATTCTCGACGTTCAACTTGCCTACCACTCCAGGCACATGAACTTGATCAAGGAGAAGTACGAGGGCTTAATCGCTGGAATCATTTCGGTTGATTCACCCACCGGGATTCGATTCTTTTCGACTGTTTGCGGAGAAGAACTCCGCGGCCGGTCGCTGGGACCATCGTACTGGACCCAAAACCTAGTTTCCCCTGTGCAGTTCTGGGGTGCCGTGGAAGCATTAGTCGGTTCAGAGAACCGCCCGGATGTATTTGTCGAGATCAGCCCGCAGGTCGTGCTCGAATCTGCAATTACCGAAATTGTCTCCAGCGTCCCTGCCGGGCCCACGTCCAGGTATACGGCGCTCATGCGACGCGGGAGAAGCTCAGTCGTTACTTTTCTCGAGACCGTTGGTCACCTGTGGAGCTCCGGATATCAGGTAGATATGATCCAGGTGTTATCCAGGTGAATGGAGTCGTCGTGAATCTAATTGGAGGCCGGGCTGACGCACTCTCAGGGGACATACGAAAAAGTCTTTCAGTACACTCGTGGATCTTCCATCATATCCTTGGAACCACTCCAATACTTTTTGGCACGAGTCTCACACATGCACGGAGCATCGTTTTCGTAACCACGGCCGCCAGGATCTCATTGGATCACCCTCTCCCGATGCCACAACGTTTGAACCACGATGGAGAGGCTTCTTCCGCATCTCCGAGAACCCATGGATACAAGATCACCGCGTGCAGCAGACCATTGTATATCCGGCAGCCGGCATGGTAGCAATGGCCATCGAAGCAGCAAGCCAGATGGCCGAGAACATGTCCGATATCCTTGGTTTCCAGGTTATCAACCTACACATTGAGAGAGCTATGGTCATTGCACCAACCTCCCACGGGCTCGAGTACTCGCTGAACCTGAAGCAAGTGCCCTCAAGACCACAGGAAGAACCTGAGTGGGACTTTTCATTGTACTCGAAGCAGGAAGGCGGCGCTTGGCTCCGCCACGCCGATGGACAGGTCAAAATCCGCAAATCTACTGAAGCCCATGCTCTGCACGCTGCTCGGCATAGTGACAAGTACTCGGAACTTGAAGCACTGTGTGGAAAGACGCTCCTGGCTCGTCAGTTGTACGAAACCCTCGATGTCGTTGGACTCAACTACGGGCCCTGTTTCCAGAATGTTTCCTCTGTTTCAACCCATGGCACATCGTGTATCAGCAAGATCAGGATTCCGGACACGAAGTCCAAGATGCCGGCCAACTTCGAATACCCCCACGTCATCCACCCTGCGACCCTGGACTCGATGTTCCACCCCCTTTTTGCCATTGACGCCAAACCTATGGTTCCTTCCACGATCGAGAGCGTCTTCGTGTCTGCGGGCATTCCAAAGGGCGCCGGCCACGAGTTCGTTGGCTACGCACTGGCCCGGAGACGTGGCATTTGCGACGCGACGGCCTCTATATACATGGCTCCTGGACCAGAGGACCTGGGATCACCATCGGTTGTGATAGAAGGTCTTCAGTTGTCGGCGCTGTCTGCTTCTCCCATGGACGACGGCAAATTCCTTCCTAATCACCGTAATCTGTGTTCAGAAATAATATGGAAAGAGGATTACGTTACGTCGAAGACGGATGACCTGAGTCAGCTGCTATCTTTGATGGCGCACAAGTACCCCTTGTTGGCGATCCTTCAGTGCGGTGGTAGCGAGCAGCTTGCTCGATACATCTTGGAGATCCTTTCTGCGGGCGGCCCGCCGCGCTTAGCGAGGTATACGGTCACCGATGACCAGACATTGTCGGCTATTCAGACTTCTTTCACGACATCGCCAGTTCTCAACCTGCTAGAAAAGCGCGAATGGCCGACTACTAGTAAGCAGGCGTTTCCCCGATACAACCTGATCATCAAAGCTCAAGACTCTGGAAACAATTCGCGGGATGCTTGTCAGTACCTGCTCCGCGAGGGTCTTGTTCTGGAAGAAATCTCTCTGCCAACCGCTGTTGGCCGGTTACAACGCCCAAGTAATGCTTTTAGGCAGAACACAAGCCACTCGCGAGCAATTGCCGCTTCGTACCGCCTTCAGTCCGAGAACATGGCGAATGACTGCGTATCCGAGCAACACTTCGAGGGTCACATGTTTTCCGATCATCTCGACATGACCTCGGCGCCCGAGGTCTGCGTGATAGTTCCCACCACGACGATTTCAGCCCTTGACAACCTTTGCAGCTCTCTAATCAACATTCTTTCCAAGCAAGGTTTCAGCGTCAGCGTCGAGACCTTCGCCACTGCTGAACCTTCTAATAAAGCTTGCGTTTCCCTTGTTGAGGTCTGCGACAATTTTGTGTCCAATTGGACAGAGGAACAATTCCAATCTTTTCGCAATCTGCAAAACGAAGCGAGAAGCGTGTTATGGGTCACACGTGCTGCGAATCGTCGCCCTAGTGACCCCAGGAACGCACCGATCATTGCGCTGGCTCGAACCATCTTGTCCGAGGATTCAAGGAAAACCATCGTCACCTTGGATGTGGACGCAAATACGCCACTCGAGTCCGCATTGTTGCCAGACGTCATCTTTGAGGTATTGGCAGCAACACTATCGGGCTCACATGAGACAGAGCTTGCCGAGGAGGGAGGCAAGCTCTATATACCCAGGCTTATGCCCTTGGATGAGCTTAACCGACTTGTGGAGAGCGAATCCTCTCTTGAGATTCACCAGCAGCCTGTCTGCCATGTGGAGAATGCCGAAACGTACTATGAGATGGTGCTTTCGAAGCCGGGTCTAGCCGATGACTGTTTCCACTTCTGCGCGACTCCGTTTAGGGGTGAGCTGGGCTCCCATGAAGTAGAGATCAGAACTTCCACTGCGGTGCTGAGAGAGGAGGACTTGAAGACCGCCTTGGGACTTAGTGCCGAAGGCAGACTGGGTCTAGATATCTGCGGTTTCGTGACCAACGTCGGATCTCAAGTGGAGGATTTCCGTCCCGGCGACCAGGTGTGCGCCATCGTACCGGGAGCTTTCAAAACCGTCCACCGCATCGACCTTGGCTTCGTTAAACACTCGAAACCAGCCCAGCGCCACCAATACACCCCCAGCATTTTCATCACCGCATTTTATGCCATGTGTCACGCCGGCTACCTCTCGCGAAACAAAAAGGTGCTCATACATGCTGGCGCGAGTTCCTATGGCCAAGCTGCTGTTCGTATCGCCGGAGTCTTGGAGGCCGAGGTCTTTGCGACCGTCCTCGGGGATGCAACCGGCACTCAGCGCAAGCAGCTCGTCGAAGTTTGTGGGCTACCCCGGGACCACATCCTCGATGCCGATTCCGATATGTTCTTTGCCGACCTCATTGCCATAGGAAAATTCGACGTTATCTTCAACATTACTAAAGACCATGCTGTCACCAGCTCCAAATGCGTCAAAGCTTGTGAGTGCCTCGTCCGTCATCGTCCTACTGGAAATTTCCCCCACTTCGTTTTTCAATTAACAGACCGTATAGCGGGACGCATCATCCAGCTGGTCGATAAGACCAATCGGGCATCCATCATTCCTACCTCGGCCATGACCTGCGTCAAGCTAGACATCGGTCTGCTGTTGGAGGAGGATCCGGAGCTGGTTAAGGCTCTGTTTACCGCTGTCGACGAATTCGTGAGTACATTTTTGCGATCAGACTCAGACCTGCAATGCGAGCCCGTCCACAATTTCGCGTTGTCCAGCCTCTCCGCTGCCTACAAGCACCTAAGAAGGCATCCCCACTTTGGCCTAGTTGTTATGACTGTTGACCAGGAGACACGCGTTCCCGTGGCGAGGGAGCTGAGTTTGAACCCTTTGGCAGGCGTCATCGATCCGCTGGGTACCTACATTCTCGCCGGTGGGCTCGGTGGTCTGGGACGCAGCATCGCGAGTCTTCTTGCCGTCAATGGAGCCAGGAGACTGGTGTTTTTATCGCGGTCGAGAGGTAGTCCCAACGCTGAGGCGTTCCTCGACGGCTTGAGGGCTGAAGGTGTCGATGCCCGGGCGGTTTGCGTAGACATCACTGATCGCGAAGCTCTTCACCCTCACCGACTTTCGCTCGGTAAAATCTCCGGCGTTGTCCAGTGCGCCGCCGTCATCAAAGTCAGTACTCACCACACGCGTGAATCCATCAGATCTGTGGATAGTTTCCGGCTGACAAGACTAGGATGCGCTTTTCGAGACGATGACCTATTCAGAATGGACGACAGTGTTTGGACCCAAGGCTATCGGCGCCATCAACCTCGTGGAAGTCTTCGGTTCTAGGTCAGCAGGACCTGCCACTTGTGCCGATGATGCCGATGATGCCGATGATGCCGATGATGCCGATTCAAAGGTTCTGGCTGGCCCCTGGTTCATCTTCCTTTCCAGCGCCTCAGGCGTTATTGGAAATCGGGGTCAGGCGAATTATGCTGCAGGCAACGCCGTGCAAGATGCCCTTGCGAGAAGCACGCCCCGTGCTTGTTCCCTCGATCTCGGTCCCGTGCTTGAGGCGGGTATGCTGGCTCAGAATGACGAAACACTTAACAAGCTCCGCGGCGCTGGGTTCTACGGAATTCGTCATCAGGACTTCTTGAAAATGGTGTCATATGCCATTGCCGGTGAGATTGGACCTGGCATTCCGCTACCGGCGCAAATAATCTCCGGAGTTGGAACCGGCGGCCTGATCCGCCAGAACAATCCCGGCGACCCGTTCTGGTCACGTACTTCACTGTATTCGTACATGAACATCGTGGATGTGCCCGTGACGGCACCGGACCTGGAAGCGATTACTCGACCAGGGCAAGAGAACAACCGAGTCAAGGAGATGTTAGCAGTGTGTACTGGGCCGGACGAGGCAGCGAATGTCATCTGTGCTGGACTGGTTCAGCTAATGGCCAAGGCCATGACGCTGCTCCCCGAGGAGATTGACCCGGGTCGTAGGCCAAGCGCCTACGGTGTCGACTCCCTTGTCGCTGTTGGTGTAAGGAACTAGATCTTCCGTAACACCGGGGGCGTCGACATGTCCATCTTCGAGATCCTCGGGGAAATGTCAGTCCGTGAATTGAGTTCTGTCGTGGCTGAACGGGGAGAATGGCAGAGGGGCGGCGGATGAGGATGGAAATACGCGAGCTAGATGAACAGGGAGGTATCGGATAGCCTGCTTGAAATTTATACAGTGAGCAGTCTCGCATTCCGGTTTATAACATCACGCAGGTTGTTTTCTTGCTTACGTGTAACTTTGTACTGCCTTGGTGGAGGAGTCCACACTGGCAACCCACCAAACGGACGAGGAGGTTGTCAAACCATGACCAAGGTTTTTCAGCTCCTCTATGTGTTACGTGCTACCGGTACAGTCGCCAGACCAAAGAGCGATAGACTAAGATACAGAAGCAGAAAGCATCCCCTACTGGCTTTAATCAATCACCGTGTTCATGTATTATGCTGCCTGGAGATCTCTATGGAGCCCACCAAGCGCACCAAGTAATGTACTAGCGACAGCCCAAAAGACACATGATACCGACCTTGGCAGTCTACTGAACCAGGGACTTGGCGTCCCCGTCCTTGAGCTTGCCGGCGGCAATTAGTCTCTTGACCTCCTCACTCCAGACGCCTCTGATCTCGTCAGCCACCTTCAGACCGTTGAGCTGTCCGGCCAAAGCGGCGATCTCGTCAGCATCAATCTTGCCCTGCACCAGCTCAACGTCACCAAGGACAGCGTCAATCGTCGCGGCCGATGCGTCTCCGGAGGCAAAGTAGTTAGCGTCCTTCACGGAGCCCTTGAGCACACGCTTGTTCTTTTTGACGGCATTCTTGGCAGCCTCCTTTGCCTTCTTGGAAGCTTCGCGGTCTGTTTTGGCCTTCTCCTCGGCCTCCTTAGTCGCCTTCTCCTCAGCCTCCTTCTTCAACTGCGCCTCCTCGAGCGCCTTCTTTTCGGCAGCCTCCTTTTCCAGCCGCTTCTTGTTCTTGGCAGCGTTGGCTTCCTGTCGAAAGCGCTTGATACGTTCATCGACGGCAGAGCAGTCATCAAGAAGTTTGCGCAGACGAGCATTGTCCTCGGCCTTCTTCTTCTTGCGGGCGTTGGCGTTCTTGCGCTCTGTGTGGCGTTTTTGGTCGCGGTTCTCGTTGTCATCGGGCACATCTTCGTCCAGGTACTCAAAGGTCCTCCAGCTGTCAAAGTTGTACCAGAAATTGTAGAAGTCTTCCACCTCGTCCTTGCTAGACTTGTCATCTCCGAAAGGAGGCACCGGCTGGTTGTTGGAGAAGCGGCCCTCCGCCTTGAAAACACTGCCCCATAGCTTGTAGAAGTTGCCCTTTGCGAGCTGCTTCTTTGTAGGGGGGTCGACGTCGGCTCTCTCATCGACTGAGTCGTATTGGCGACGCTTGACGGGGTCCAACAGAACCTCGGTGGCCTTTTGAATGCACTTGAAGAAGTTGTCGTCGTCTACAACTCCGGCCGCAGCTTTCTTGTCGGGGTGATGCTTGAGGACCTTCTTGCGGTGCGCGCGCTTGATCTGGTCTTCGGTGGCCTTCCAGCGGTACTTGGTGATGCCCAGAACCTGGTAATGATCTTGGCTCTGTTGCAGAGGTATCAGCTGCCCATTACTTCTATGAGTTGCAACATCGAGAGACTCACCTTCCAATCCTTGGCGTCGCGTTGAAGCATCATGGGATCCTCGGGCTCACTTATGTCGCTGTCATCATCGTTCTCGACCTTCTTGGCAGCCTCCTGAGCCTGAATGCGATCGTCTTCAGAGAAAGTGCGCTTGTGACGAGCCCGGCGGGCGTGGGCGAGGAAATGAGGGCCGACAGGCTCAAGGCTGCGCTGAGTTGCCGAGGAAACCTGGCCCACGGTCTTGAAATCTTTTTCAGCCGACCAGCCCTCGGGGAGGACTGGAAGAGGGTGTGCAGAAACAATGGCGGAAGCCATCTCGACAGTTCCTGGAGTTGCAGTGCCCGGCAACCTTTCGTTGAGTTTTGGAAGTTTGTAAATACTCTTCACGAAGAATGGTAGACCGACAAGACCGACAAGAAAAGTTTGTGTTGGTGGGCAAAAATTTAGGAAAGTGGGGCATCTTCACTCCCTTCCCGCCCATTGGCCGTCGCCTCAGGAATAGGCCGGAGGGAGCATGGGTCTACGGCTCGGAAAGGTCAACCTATATTACTCCGTATTCGCAGCAGCTTCGATTCGTCATACCGCCTTAGATAGAGATAGTGTAGGCTGGCTCGCTGCTTTCTTCTTCGCCGTGCATATCCTGACTCAACGTATCTGCGTACTAGACATTCATCATGTCCATTTCTGCTTATCGAGGTCTCTGGCGTGCGACCAGAATTGCCTTTAAAGGTGACGGAGCTGTCATGCTTACCTTGATGATCACTAAATCGCTAACAGTAGCATTGCATTCTAGTAGGCGACGACCGTGTTCTCTCGGCTGCTAGGCAGCAAATTCGTCAAGGTTTCCGCGATCAAGCCGCACTTGCGCCATCGGATCCTTCTGTTGGGCCCGCCATTCAAAAGGCCGAAGACATCGCCAGGCTTCTCCGAGAGAATGTTGTGCAAGGAATCCGAGACGATCCTCACACGTATAGTACGTCGCCGTGGGAATGGCTGATTTGTTGCGTTCGCATTACTGACCGGTATCCCTACAGAGCTGCGCATTCATAAGAACATCGAACGAGGGGATAATGACACTATAAAGACGGCCGGTGGTGGTGGCGCTTTCACAGGCAGATGCGGATGCAGTTAAGGCTGAAAATTCTACGCCGAGGGCCTTGCAACGCCAGTAAATCTGTATATTATCAATGATACCCTCACTACTGGCTAGGCCCTTCGTAACGAGACATCTGCCGCAGATTAGGCGACTTGAGCCGGCGCAGAAACAACCCCCACCACCCCAACCAACTATTTCAATGATGATGAGGCCACTGCCCTATCCGAGACCCAATTCAATCGCCCGACAAACTGGCATACTGAGGACCATTGTCAGCACCTGGAGGCAGCGCGATCGTAGACTCAGTTGCCGCATCTCCCGTCCTCGAACCGCTGGTGATCTGCTTCTGCCCAGCCATTAATCCACCTGAAGACCTACCAAGCCCATGACTCCTCCGAGCATCAGTGAGGACCTGTGACCTTTGCTCCTTGTCCATGGTGCCGATCGCCTTAGGCATACCCCAACGAACGCGCAATGGACAGCCAGCGATGACGGCTCGGCCCTGGCACGCCATGGCAGCCTTCTCCGCGGCCTCCCTGGTCTCATAATTGACAAACGCACAATGAGACATGTGCGAGCAGACCAGACTCTTGATCTTACCGTGGACCTTGAAGAACTCGCGTATCTTGTGTTCAGGGAGGTCGTCTTCGACTCCAGTGACGAAAAGAGACATGACATGGATATCTGCCGGCGGTAACCAATCCTGCGGCCCCGGCGGTAGTTGAGCAGGGCTGGGAAAGGCCTGCTTAGATCTGCCTGGACGAACGCCGAGTGCGGCTGCCGCTCGCGAGTCTCTTGTCCTGATCGGACCCGGCCCCCCAACTCCAGCCCCGATGGCTGGGTTGCCACTCGGCCGAGCGGCCCTTGAGCTCGAGACTCCTCCTTGGGAATCGTCTTCCGTACTGCCAACGCCGCGTCCCTTCCTGAAGTAAGGCTTACTGGCTGCTAGCCTCCTCAGAAGCTCTCGAGCTTTATCGTCCGTCTTCTCATATTCTTCTACGCCAGCGCTACCTTCCTCAATGGCGCGCTCATTATTCTGCGCGAAATATTCCCTATTGATGTCCGACGACGGACCAGGTGCAACCATTTTCAGGGCTGCATCGCGAACGACAATTGGCAGGCCAAATGACAGATCCAGCATGCACGATTGACAACAGTTCTTGAGGCGGGCACACGTCAGACAAATGTTGGTTCGTTTTTTTCGACCGTGAGCTCGATCGGCGCTCCAGCTGAAAACTGTAAAGGGCCTGGTACACTGGGACGGCAATGTCAGAAATGGTCTAAGGTCAGAAGACTTTGACATACCAGCTTGCACTCGGCTCCGTAATCCTCTTTGAGCATTTTGACATAAGGGTTTTCAGGAAGACAACTCTCGCAGACCGAAGGAAAGTCTGTCGACTCCCAGCCTGAACGGTTGAGATCTTGTTTGATTTGTGGTGGCATAACGCCTATGGTGCGCGTTCCACGCGCAGGAGCTGGTCGGCGAGGTCCAAAAGATAGCCAAAGCTTGACCTGTTTTCAATAGCTTGTGAACCTAGCGAGACACATTGGCTACGATGAGGTCAGTTAAAAGGCGGACTGGTGTGGCGGTAGTGATGTAGTTTGCGATGGTAAGGTGCCTTGCTCGGTGCCTGAGAAAGGCAAGTGCTCCATACGGTAAACCGCAAGACCAATCAAAAACGGCAACCGTCACGTGCCTATTTCAAGCCCGCCACCTACCTGAGGCTACGACAACTTAGCTAAGTCCGCAGGCATATTTTCACGTGTGCATTGGTATTGACGAAACTTCCCATAGCTAGTTTTTGTTGTCCCTACCTAGAGCTGTATCGTAATCTGTCTACAGAGACTACTCTAGCATGGGCAAAGATAGAGAGGAATCAGGTTTGCTTTTAATCGGTGGCTTGGTTCATATTTACGCATGCTTGAGTTCCTGGCTGCAATTTAGCCATTACCAAGTCCTTGTTTAAACACACAAGTATCGTGCTTATGACGTAGGAATCCGAGCTCTATTGACCTTGTAGAGGTTCACGTAGTGATCGTTTAGTTCTTGTTGTAAACGGCCAACGCTAGAGGTTTCGAGTCTGTAAGTGTATTGTGCAGAGTGCAGGCCTACCAAGTGGGTTGAACCCGCCAGCGGCCATACTAGACGCGTAGCTGGGAGCTCCTGCAGACTGACATTGGACATTGCTCTGTTCTCCCCTCTATTGGATGGCATGGCACCCACTGTTGGTAGGAAAGGCCTAAATCTAAGAGGTTTCGTCAAGCGATGGCACAAGATGAAGTAGGCTCCGTTTTCATGGACTGATTACATGAGTGCAATACGGTATCAGCTTTGTATGAATGCAAATTCTGATTTTGACTCTGCAGAATGTTCGGAGGGTGTCCCGCAATACCAACCGCCAGTGGAGAATTCACCGGACCCACGGAGTCGAGGGTACAGATACAGACCAACACTTGTTCGAGCTCGTATTCGGATTCATACCCAGTTTTCTCATCATCTCACTACCAGCCTAAGGTCAACATAGGGGGTAGGATTACTCGATTCGTTGGCCAGTCATGTTAGGAATAACGCGCTTGAGCGGTAGAGTTTTCGCCGGAAGAAACCTCGGCCGCGGCGCTGTCTCCACGGGCCTCGCCC
>RYZW01000981.1:0-16518 GCA_004367215.1 Colletotrichum trifolii | reverse complement strand
AAAAGTATTTACTAATAAGAGTAAGCTAAGTCCTATTATACTTATATAGAGATTATAAGTTAGCTTATATTAGTAGTAGAGAACTTTTGTATTAGTAGTATAAAGTCTCGTCTTAGGGGTAAGTAAGGCTTAGTTAATAGGGATATTAAAGTTATAGATATTAAGGTTGTAATGAATATTTGAATAGAATACTTATAATTAGTAGTAATTGAATATCTCGAGATACTTGAATTATACATAGCTGTGAGGGTGTGAGGGTGTGAGGGTGTGAGGGTATAAGGTTGTTGTGGAAGGAGTTGTTAGTTGTTTGTTATCTGCGAAAAGGTTGATGCGGGGTAGGTATGCTAGCTACTATAGCTGTGAGGGGCTCGGCCCTGGATTAACTAGGGGCTAGCTATAGTAGTTAGTGGGGGGGGGAGGAGGGCTGAAGTCGTACTTCAGGGGGCAATATATCTACTAATAGTTATTAGTTAGTAGGGGGGGTAGGAAAGCTAAAGTCATATTTCAGGGGGTAATATGTCTACTAATAGTTATAGTAGAAAGCGAGCTATTAGCCCCTCTCCTAAGTAATTATAATCTAAATAAACTATAAAGTTTTAGGGGTTTTAGTTCTTCTCTAATCCCCTATTAATAAAGAAAATCTCTATTACTTACTAGACCCTAAAGTTTAAATAGGAATAAATTAAATATTACTTCTATTTATCTATTTTAAAGAAATCTTAATCAATCTTTAACTTTCTTTTTATCTAGTAAGCTTAAGTATTATATTCTTTTTTGGAATTTATTAAAGAAAGGGAAAGGTTTTTTTTAAGAAGTAGAAGCTATATAAGTAGACTCTAGTGGGGTAGTAGTAGTATTAAGAGAAAGTTTTAACTTTTCTACTATTAACTTATATGATAAATAAATAATATAATATATAGTCTAAAAATAGGTTATTAAAAAGTATACTTTATTTAAACTAGAATAAAGTATTTAAATACGTATAAGTAGGATAATTAGGTTTTATATAAGCTAGTAATATTGTATAGTAGTACTAGTACTATACTTATTTTTATATACCTCCCTAGTAGTAGAGCTACTAGAGATACTTTTATATCATTTAAGTAATATACTAAATAAATGAAATAGGGTAAATAGTCCTAAAATAGATCTTTAAGTATTTAAATAAAAGAGATTAATAAAGTTATTATATTCTATTATATATTTAACCTTCTTTATAAGTATTAGTAAGAGTAATTAGTTAGTTCTTTCTAAAATTACTAGTAATCCGATCTTTTTATATATTATAAATAAATCATTTATCAATTTGTTACTTACTAGTTTTCGTTCTTCTTTTCTATACTAATATTTTTAATAGTTCCTTTTCTATATTTATAAGTAATATATTTTATTAATATAGATTTATATATTGACTTTAAGTATAATAATATATGTTAGTTATTACTAATATTTAAACTATAAAATAACCTTTTTGAATCTATCGAGGAAACTATTAGTAAAACTAAGGATCTTACTATTAAAGTCGAAAAATAACTTATTAATATCGAGAAAAAATAACTTATTAATATTGAGAATACCCTTACTACTAATCCTTCGGTATATTTAGACCTATACTATCTATTAAGTAATACTATATTTATTTTTACCTATTATATCCCTGAACTCTAGTATATACTAGTAGACTTCAATTTAAGAAGTAGTAGAGAATTTGTATTCGAAGTTATATTAGCTGTTTTTCGACTTTATTTACTTAGTAGCAACTACGATTTTACTACTCGAAATAATTTTCTTCGCTCATTTCGAGAAACTTATTTCATTTAGTATTTTTTAGCTTTCTTTATTATTGATATTAAAATTAATAACTATTATTTTCCTTTATTCTTTCTTTCTATTGATATACTTCTTCCCCTTAGTAACTTTATTTGAAAGTACTATATTTCTAAGATTTAAGCTTAAATTACTAATATGAAAAAGACTTATCTTTTTATTAGTCTAAACTTCTAGTGATAGTATAGAAGTTAATTATTTTAACTAAAATTATTTATTTAGTTATGTTTCGTAGAGTTTCCTAATTTATAGGAATATCTACTACTATTTCTACTTTCTGAACTTACTAAAATATCTAAGTTTAGTAGTATTATATAAGGGAATAGCTAAAAGCTTAGTAAAGGAAAGAGTAAATAGTGAAAAGTAGGTCTCTGTAAGTTATAAGACTTTAACTTAATCAGTTAACTAGTAGTAACAATAAGAAGCTTTTATCCTATAATAGCTTTAGATTATTATATTATATAATCTATATCTATATAGTCAATCTAATCCTAGCTATCCCGGCTCTCTATATAAACTATAAGATATATTTTTATAACTATCCTCTCCTCTATAAGCTTTAGGCCCTAAAGCTTATAAATATTATATAGCTATTTTTCTTTGTTTATTTTTAAGAATAGCTTCGCCGACTATTCGCCGACTATTAGGAATTACAAAATAAAAGATTCTTTCTATATATATATTAATATATAAGAGTTTTTATCCTATATATATATTAACGCATAAGGCTCTTATTACTATATTTAGTAATAATACTTCCTATAAATATATTAACCTACGAGGTCTTTTACTTATTAGCAAGACTTTAGTATATTAACTAGAAATCTTTAAACTAGGCTAAAGTATCTAACCTTTTTAGTATACTAACTAGAAATCCTTAAAGCTAAACCTAAGGTATCTAACCTTTTTCTATAAAACTTCCTATTACTAATTGAGTATATAGGGTTTCTCGTAGCTAATTAGCCTACTAAGCTATCGGTATATATTTACTAGTAAACTATTTACCTAGGCTTAATATAACTCTAAGGACTTTTTAGTAAGTTAGTTATAGCGAGGCGTTTACGGTAAACCCTCATAGGGTATTTTTATTATACTGTGGTTTTTTAGCCCTAGGCTTATTATAGTTCTGAGGCTTCTTCGGTAAATCTTTAGCGAAGTATTCGTAGTAAATACACTAATAAACTACTTACCTATAAAGGTACTTTTACTATACTATATAACCCCAGGCTCTATATAGCTCTAGGGACTTTTCGGTAAATCCTTAGTAGTGAGGTACTTATAATTAACCTTTATAGGGTAGCCTAGTCTCTAGTAGAATATATAGAGTTCGTTAAAGTAATAAGTAGCTATAGTATAGCCTAACTTGCTATATGCTTCGCATGAAAAATAATCCTTAAAATACTCTTTAAAGTACTTATACTCTCTAAAGTATAACCTTTTCGCTAGGGAACCTTCTAGAGTATTAGTTTCCCCGTAGTATTCAGGTACTAACTTTTTAGTAATAGTACTCCTAATACTACTAAAGTTTTCCTTATAAGGCTATAAAATCTCTTATAAGTACTTAGTTACTAGAATTACTATTCTAGGTACCTAGTTATCAAACTTCTAGTATTATAAATACTACTATAGTTTAACTTTAAAGTAATAGAAAAACGTAAAAGTATAAAACCTCGAAACTTCTAACTTAGGGGTACCTAAAGTTTTATAAATAGCTAACTATTTAGTATAAAATTTTAGTAAAAACTACTAGCCCTTATACTAAAACGTATAAAGTATACTATAAAAGTATAACTCTTATGAAATCAGGTCAGTTAATAAACGGCGAATAAATACTATAAAATTATCCCACGTGAAGTCTAGTAATAATATATAGCAGTAATTATACTACTAAGTCTATAAGCTATATACTAGTTTAGTTATAGTTTACTAGATCTTTTAAGCCTCTAAAACCTATAGCTATAACGTATAAGTATCTAAAATCGCTATTAACTAATCCTTAATTTCTTATAGGATAGTATCCTTATAGAGGAAACTATAAGGGTAACTAGGAAGCCTAAAATATTCCTTATAGTTAATGTGAATCGACAATATCAGGGTTACTATATATTTACTACTAGAAAGCTAAGCTAATATTATCTCTATAAAAGAGAGTTATTATTCGAGGAAGTATATGAGTACTACTATAATTACTATAGGTTTAGGTAATATAGTTACTATAATAGTAGGTTTAGTAGAAGTTTCGGCAGCTATAATTTTAGGTATTATTGTTACTTCTAGTACTACCGCAACTCCTATATATTTACTAACTATTCATTATAATAAAGCTATTACTAAAATCCTAGCCTTACCCCTCTAGGAAGTAGAAGTTGAAGAATTATAAAAGGATAGCTAAAAGCCTAGTAAGGGAAAAAGTAAATAGTAAAAAGTAGATCTCTATAAATTATAAAACTTTAACTCAAAAGGCTAACTAGTAGTAGTTAAAAGAAGCTTTGATCTTATAGTAGCTTTAGGCTACTATATTACGTAATCTATATCTATATAGTTAATCCGATTCTAGGTATCCTAGCTCTCTATATAAGCTATAAGGTATATCCTTATATATTAATCAAAAAAACTACTTTAATAAAAATATTTACTACTACTACTAGTTCTAAATATCTTTATAGTTATTTAAAAAAAAGTCTCTACTCTAAAGCTTCTATCTAATAATAATAGAGATAATTTAGCTGGTAACTCTAAATTCAAAGAGTAAATACCTAAACCTATTAGTAATAAAAATAAAGAACTTAAGAATATTATAGATAATAAAGAAAATAGGGAGGATGATATCGAAGAAGTTAAGTTTCTTAAGAAATATTTGAAAACTATAACTAGTATTATAAAGAAATCCTTTTAAATTAGAGATTAAAAAGTTTTGTTAGAGATTAATAATCTTAAATATTAGTTTAAGACTACTAAATATTAATTTATAAAGTTTAGTAAGAAATCTACTACTCTAAAGAATATACTAATTAAATCTTATTTTTCTGAGAAAAGTAAAACTACTAAAAAGTTTAATACTTATCTATTCTAGATAAAAGTTATTAGTAATTCGTAGTTAATCTGAACTATTCTATGTATAGTTTATTATCTAAGTTTTACTTTTTCTTATAAACCTTATTTCTATACTATTAGTATTAGTAGTAGAGATTTAGTTTTAGATTACTATTACTAGTATATAATTAGTTTAAAGGTTTTATATCTACTAGTCTCGAGTAAGATATATAAAATATTTAGGAGGTATTTAAAAATCCTATATATTTTGGATACTAATATAGTAAATATTTTAATTTAAGAACTTTCCCTCCAATCTTACTTTCTTTAATTACAAAGTAGAAAATTAGTAATACGAAGAAGTTTATTTGTTTTAAGTTATAATTGAAATAGTAGAAAGATTTTAAAGCTACCTTTATCAAGAATAGAAGTATTTCTAACTCTATTACTAGAAGTTTTATTATTAAATAACTTTTTCTAGTTTAAGTACCTTAACTTCTTATTACTTAAGTTCCCTATATACTACTTGTCTAGCTAGCTTTAAGTAGTTATATTCCTAGATTTTTAGTAATTATAACTAGTTTTCTAGTTAGTTAAAGTCTTATATCTTAGCTAGTTATAGGAAAGTTTAGAGTTTATAGTTTCAGTTATAGTATTCTAACTACTAGGTTTAGATATCTTCTATTTCTTAGATAAGTTTAAACTACTACTTCTATTCCTTTTAGGGGTTATAATTAATTTTTAATATCCTTATAAATTAATTTCTATATACTAATTACTACTTCTTATTTATCTATTTAAAGTTCTAAGTTTGAGTAGTTGGTAATTAGTTAGATAAAAGGTTAGTTAGAAAGCTTTATTCCCTATAAATAGTTTAAAGAGTACTATTACCTTCTTCCTTTTTATGTTACTATTATGAAAACCTTTTATTACAAATTGGGGATAATTATCTAAATTACTTACATATATATTTAAGTAGATAGGAAATTACTTCCGAAGGTTTCTTCTATTATTTTAGCTAGCCCTAAGAGTATTATTTACAAATCCAATAAATTAAGAAGTATTTTGAATTATTTAAACTTTACTTAAATTAGACTTTTCTCAACTTTATCTACCAATATCAAATTTATAAGCATATAGACTACTTCGAAACTATTTTTTAAGTCTTTTTAGTATAGTTATATCTATTAAACATTTATATATTAAAGTTTAATAAATAGATATTTACTATCTAAGATTACTAATTAAATAGTCTAGTAGTTATTATAATAGATTTTCTAAATGTCTCTAAAATTAAACTTAATATCTTAAAATAGTTTCCTTAGTATTATTATCTCTTTAAAAGTATATTCTAGGCTAAGAAGTTTGAAGTTCTATTTTAGTTATTAATGTTATTATAATATTCTATTGAGTAACGTTTTATTAAATTAGTTTTCTAAATAGAGAAATAATATAGTTATAATTGAGTCTTTCATTTTCATAGTTTATAAATAAATTATTTCTAGTAATTAAAAGTATTCAAAATATCTCGTTAGTATTTCTTGAATATCTGAATTATAGTACTAGGAATCTTATTTTGTAGAAATACTAAGTTATATAGTTTATAATATCTTAATATATTTAAGAAAGATTAATATAATATCTTAAAAATAAAAGCTATATAAATAAGATATCTAGTTATACTATAATAGAAATATAAAGAATTAAACTAACTTTTATCTAGTATATATAAGTCTCCTATAGTATAACGTAACTACTATTTATGGTAAAGGTAATTACTAGAAATAATATTATTAAAGTTAAGTTATAATTAAGATTAAAATACTTAGTAATCTTAGTAATATATATATTATAAACTAAGTAAATCTTATAATACTTCTAATCTCTAACTATTTAAATTTCTAGGTAATACTTAATAAAACCTCGTTTTTTAAGTTTATGAGTAAATTTAATACTTCTAATAATCTTAAAAGTATCTTTTTAGCTACTTTATAATATCAGAAAAGAATATTATCTATATAAAATAAGATATAGATACTCGAACGTTTATTTTTAAATAAATAAAGCTTTTCTAGGTATAGCTAAAAGCTTAATAATTTAAAAGTAGTATTAAAAGCTTTATACTAAAAAGAAATATTTCTCAAAGTTTATGAGACATATATTTAAGTTCTATATAATACTTTATAACTTCAAATTTATTTAGTAGTTTAACTATTATTGGAAGTCTATTAAGATCTTTTATAGTGTTAAGAAATATATTAATAATATTAAATTAGAAAACTTCGAAGTTAAACTATATTATGATTACTATAGCTACTTAAAAAGTTTAAACAGCTAGTATTATGATATATATAGTTTATAGTAAATTAATTAGTTATATATTCTTATATATATATATATGTCTTCGTTTTATACTAGTCTACAAAACTATTTATATCTATTTTATAAGTAAAAACTTACTTAGAAAATAAAACCTTATTTATAGTATTCTAGTAATCTATTTCTTACTAAATACTTTTCTTTTTTAACTTTATAATCTTAGCTTTTATTGTATGAATAATAGACTTTTGTAGTAGTTCTACTGAATTAATAATATCTTTCTAAGTCTTTAATAATATAACTATTAAACTAATACTAGAATACTAGTAAAAGTCTTAGGGAATAATATAACTATTAACTATAGAAGAATAAGGAGTTTAAAGTAGTATCTGAAAATAGTACTAGTATTAGTAGAAATAGTAATAATAATAGGAAGTTCGGATTCCACTTAGGGAATAGTATAACTATTAACTATGGAAGAATAAGGAGTTTAAAGTAATATCTGAAAATAGTACTAGTATTAGTAGAAATAGTAATAATAATAAGAAGTTTAGATTCTATAGAAATAAAGAACTTTATTATCTATATAATTAAAATAGAGTTTATTTTTAGAAAAGTTAACCTTATATTATATAGAATATTTAGAGCTCCGAGATATATAAGCTACTAAAACCTTAAATATTAAATATTCTAATATTAAAGTTTAACTAATTTAGAATATAATTAATATAAATTATAAAACTTAAACTCTAAAAACTAGTTTTCTAGAATAAATAGAAAATATAGAATTATAAAAATATTAGAGATTACTTAAGCTTTTTAATACTTTTTATATAGAAGAATAGAATATAGAGTTAATAATAGACTTAGCTATAACTTTTAATAGAGTAATAAGCTTAGCTATAACTCTAATATCCCCCCGTAATATATATAAAAGATATTATATTTTAATAGCTTAGAAAGGTTAAAAATAACAAAAACTCTAGAAACTATATAGGAAAAAACTAGAGAAAAATTAATCTGAAAAACCTAAAACTTTCGAAGAAGTTCGAAGGAAAAGATCAAAATAGAGAAAAATCTAAAAAACCTAAAACTTTTGAAGAAGTTTGAAGGAAAAGATTAATCTTTAGAAGATAGTTAATTTAACTTATTTCTTTTATAAGAGGAAAGAATATACTGAAAATTATTCTTTAAAANATAAGAATAAGCTGAGTCCTATTATATTTATATAGAGATTATAAGTTAATTTATATTAGTAGTAGAGAACTTTTATATTAGTAGTATAAAGTCTCGTCTTAGAAATAAGTAGGGTTTAGTAAGGATATTAAAGTCGCGGATATTAAGGTTATAATAAATGTTCGAATAGAGTACTTATAGTTAGTAGTAATTAAATATCTCGAGATATTCGAATCATGCGTAGCTATAAGGGTATGAGGGTGTGAGGGTATGAGGTTATCGCGGAAGGAGTTATTAGTTATTTGTTATCGAAAAGGTTGATACGGGGCGGGTATACTAGCTGCTATAGCTACGAGGGGTTTAGCCCTGGATTAACTAGGGACTAGCTATAATAGTTAACAGGGGGGGTAGGAGGGCTGAAGTTATATTTTAAGGGGTAATATATCTACTAATAGTTGTAGTAGAGAGTAAGCTATTAGCCTTTCCCCTATAAACCTATATAGATTAAAAATATTAATATTATTATAGTTATAAATTAACTTATAGTTAGGGTTCTTTTTTAAGTAACCCTATATCTTATTAAAAGTAATAAAGTATTCTTTTAAAAGATTTAAAGAAAATCTAGATATAGTTATAATAGCTAAAGCTATATCTAGCCTAGTTTTTAAAGCTAAATATAATAGAGCTCTAATTTCTTTTAAAAATTCTAAAATCTCTTTTTTTAAAACTATATTTTTATTCTTAATAAACTTAGATTTATTATTTATAGGAATATTAAACAGGAGGGGCTAATAGCTTGCTTTCTACTGCGACTATTAGTAGATATATTGCCCCCTGAAGTATGACTTTAGCCCTCCTACCCCCCCTGCTAACTACTGTAGCTAGCCTTTAGTTAATCCGGGGCTAAACCCCTCGCGGCTATAGTAGTTGGTATACCTGCCCCGCGTTAACCTTTTCGTAGATAACAAATAACCGATAACTCCTTNTATAGAATTATTAGCTCTGAATAGTATATTATTAATAAAATAAGCTAAAATAGCTAAGTATTTCTTTCTTTTAAGAGTAATACTAAGAGTAAAAACTCCTTTATTATAAGGGGAGACTTTAAAACTAATTTTATATAAAATCAATTTAAAGTATTAATACTATAACTTAGGGCTTTATTTTAACCTACAAAGAGCCTTATTAAGTAAATAAATAAAAGCCTGATTCTTATAGTTTTCGTTAAAGACTAAACTCTTTAAATCTTTATTATAAATATAGCTAGTAAGTAACCTAATATAGATCTTTTTGTTAACTTTAATATAAATAAAAACTATAGTAATATTATACTGAATTAAAATCTAGTTATAGTAAATAGATATAATAAGTAAATATCTATAACTTCCAGGTTTATAAGTTATACTAAAAGTTTCTAAATAATTAATACTAAAGTACTAGTTGAAATTTTAAGTAACCTATTTTATTTTATATATAGGATTTTAAAGATCCTAATTATTAAGCTTAATTTTATAGACCTATCTATTCTCTAGTATATAAATATTATTCTTCTTAATAGAAGAAATACTAAGTATTAGTATTTCAATCTAAACTTCTATAGACTTAATAAACTTAACTTTTTTATTTATAGCTTAAATCTAGTTCTTATTATCTTAAGAACTTATAATATTTGAAAAAGTAGTTAGTTCTAAGAGAATATTAATAGATAGAATATAGGAAATAGTATAAAACTCTCTATTCTTATTTATAAATAAGTTATTATTATAGTTATAATAATTAAAGTTAATATAAAGAACTAAAGAAAGATAGTTTTTAATTATAAGGAGTATATTCTTTTTAAATAAATAACTCTTATAGTTTTTTCTTAACTTATAACTTATAAAAGGAATCTCTATAGAAATAGTAGACTTTTAAGAAATATCCTTGTTGTTACTTTCTATAAAACTATTAGGATAAGTTATAGAATAACTACTTAGTTCTTTAACGGGATAAAGAACTAAGTTATTACTATTTATAACTTTATTAAGAAGAAGAGGTAAATTAGTATCTTTAGTAGGGACTCTATTAGATTCAATTTTAACTAGATTTAGAGAAGATTTAGAATTGAGTTAATTAGGCTAATTCTCTATACTAAGTTAATTAGGTTTAGTTACTAAAAGAATAGTATTATTAAAAATAGTTAAATCTTTTTTAAGTTGAGAATTAAACTAGTTTTCTAAGATTATAATATCTCTAGACTATATAATATTTCAAGATTAAAAATCCCAAACTAAATAGGTATTAAAGCTATAGGTAACTATAGCACCTTTTCTTAACTTAAAGTCTAACTTTTTAGAATACTTATATTTTATCTTATAGTAATAGAGACTTCCCTATACTTTTATATTAGAAATAAAAAGTTTTCTCTTATTCTTTAACTTATAAGAAATTCTAAACTCAATAGAGGAGTATAGTATTCTATTATATAGATATATAGAAGCTAGAATAGTTAAATTTTAAAGATAAAGTAGAAGATTAGAGTTATAGAGAAGGGTTCTAGTTTTATTAATAATAATTCTAATAGTTTTCTTAATTAGCCTATTTGGTTGATAAGTATATAGTAGTCTTATAGTATAAATAATACTATTATTTAAATAAATAATTTTTATTCTATTATTTAAGAATTTAGTACTCCTATTAGGATTAACTTCTTTGATTCTCTTATTATTATTATTATTATTAGTTTTATTAATAAACTCTTTAAAAGCTAAAATAACTTTTTCAGAACTTTTAGTTCTTAATAACTTTCCCTAGATAAATTTACTATACTTATCTATAAATAAAATAAAGTATTTATAGTGATTATTAGTTCCTAGAGTAATAGGCCTATATAGGTCTAAACTAATATAATTAAAATATTCAAACTTCTTAAAAGTATTCNTTATTATTATTATTAGTTATATTAATAAACTCTTTAAAAGCTGAAGTAACTTCTTCAGAACTCTTAGTCTTTAATAACTTTCCCCAGATAAATCAACTATACTTATCTATAAGTAAAATAAAATATTTATAGTGATTATAGGTTCCTAGAGTAATAGGTCTATATAAATCTAAACTAATATAATCAAAATATTCAAACTTCTTAAAAATATTCAAATTCTTATTTACTTTATTAATAAACTTACTTTTAAGGCAAACTTTATAAATAAGTAGTTTATTATTATTACTATATTAATAACTAATATTATTAATAGTATTCTTTATTAACTTAATAATATTACTAGTATATCCTATATAGTTATACTAGAGTTTCAAGTTAATAATACTTTTATTAATAGTTATAAGAACTAAGTCTTTATTACTATAAATAGGAGTACGGAACTTATAAAAATTATTAATTTTAGTTCTAATAAATAATAACTTATCTCTTTTAATATCAAAGAGTAGAGGTTTATTATTAAAGAAGATAAATGAAATTCTAATAGAATTAGGTTTAGATTAACTAAGTAAATTAATACCTAACTATAGTATATAATAGATATTATTTAAAAGATATTTAACTTTATTAAGAA
This sequence comes from Colletotrichum trifolii, assembly GCA_004367215.1. Lineage (NCBI taxonomy): Eukaryota > Fungi > Ascomycota > Sordariomycetes > Glomerellales > Glomerellaceae > Colletotrichum > Colletotrichum trifolii. The sequence continues at coordinate 4,612 of RYZW01000981.1, read as the reverse complement.
TAATTTTCAAGTTACTTTTTAGAGTTAAGATAATCTCTTTAGTATTTCCCTATTTAATAGGTTTTGAAACTTTTGTTGTATTAAATAAAAGAATGGAATCTTTAATTATATAAATAATAGCCCTAGTATTAATATAAAAAGAAATTATTTTAGTCTTATTATTATTATCAAAACTCCTAGTTTCTTGAATCCTTTCAGAAATCAAAAAACCTAAAGTAATATTAGTACAAAGACTTTTATTTAAAAGAGATTAAGTTATAGTTATGTTTTTAAATTTAATTCTATCTTCTTTATCTTCTTCTTGTTCTTTAATAGAAGAATCGAGTTATATTAGATTTTTAGAGATCTTTTTAGTAATAGGGGAATCTAAAAAAGTAATATTAACTCCTTCTAAAGAATTCTTATCCTTTTTCTTTTTCTTTATAGAAGAAGAGTCCTTTTTAGTATTTACCCTATTAAGAGATTTTTCAGGATAAAGCTTAAAGTAATTTCTTTTAGAGTAGTTAGTTTTCCTATAGTAACTATAAAAAAAGCTTTTTTATTTTTTCTAGGCTTTCTTAGCCTTTAGTTAAGATTTAGAAATCTTAGTTAAATTTTAGAACTTTTTCTTCGAAATAAAATTAACTAAAGAAATATTAGTCTTTCTTCTAAATTTATCTGGAAATTTAAAAATAGAGAATCTAACTTATAAGAATCCTTATTAGTTCTAAGATTTTGGATTACTAAAATAATAAAGCTTTCATAACTTTTATCTAGACTATTTAAGATATAAGCTACAACTATTTAATCTAGTAACTTAATTTTATTAAAAGATAAGTTATTAATAAATTCTTTGATCTTATTCAGAAACTCTTCTATAAACTCAAAATTATTAAAAATCATATTAAAAAATTCTTTATAAATAAGAAACTCATTTATAAAACTAGTTAGTTTATAGAGTTTTTTCAAATAATTAAATATTATATAAGTATTTATATTATTCTTAATAATTCTTAACAGACTATCTTTATAGTTTAGAATAATATAGTTTAAAGCCTTTTTATATTTATTAGTATTATCAATAGAAATAGGTTTGTTTAAGTTAAAGTAAATATCTTTACTAATAAGTAAAGCTCTTATATAAATAGCCTAAAAACTATAATTCTAAATTCTTTTTAACTTAGGAATAGAAATTACTCTAGAATTACCTATTTTATCTAAAAATAACTTTATTAAATAAAATAGTTATTTAGGAAAGAATTAATCTAGATTCTATAAATAGAATTAAAATACTTAAAGACTAACTCTAGTAAATAAATCGTTAACTAATAGATCAATAAAAGTAATAACTCGATAGTTAAATCATAAGATCTATACTGTAAAGCTAGTATTCAAATCTCATAAAAAACATCTTTTTAGAATCTTAAGTAACTATAACTCTAATTTATAAAAGTCTAGGTTAACCTAGAAAGATTCCTAGTTTATAAAGTCTCTAGGAGACAAATTATAGGAGTTCCTAGTTTATAAGCTTTCTAAGAGATAACCTATAGAACTAGTTTATAAAAGTCTTAGGTAGACCTCTAGATATAAATAAGATTTTTAGCTTCTACTACTTAACTATTTCTTTTACTAGCTTAATAGTAAACCTATTACCCTAACTAGTATAATCTCTTTATAGTTTTTTTAGTCTAATTAGTTATATAGTAGTTATAGAGAGAGAGAGAAGGTTTCGAAAAGTTTAAGGGTTTCGAAGACTTTATTATCATACGTAATTAGGGGGTAAAATCTAGTGTGTATTCTATATAACTAAATATAGCTAAGTGTAATATGTATAGTCCTATTTCGTCTAGTTAAAGTAGGGCGAGGCTTATAGAGATAGTATTATAGCTGAGAGTTCTTCCGGCGAAAACTCTATTACTCGAATATATTATTCCTAATATATTTCTCTAGTCTCGAGAGCTTTACCTATAGGCTAGCCTTTTAAATAATACTATTAATACTCTATTTATATCTTGTAAGAAGTATTCTAAATAATTCTATTATTTTTATTAAACTTCTATTTCTATAGTAGGAAGAATAGTACTATTTTTAGGTTATTTAGGTATTTCTTATTCACTAGGGGGGCGCTTTAGGTATAAGGTTTCTAGTACCCCTAATATCTTGAAGTTTTTCTTCTTATTATAATTCTAGGTGTTTTAACTAGTCTATTATATTAATTTAAGTAATAAAAATACTAAACTAGTAACTTTAGAGAAACTTTATAAAACTATTAGCTATAAGGTTTCCCGAGAGTATATATTTGATTTTGAAATGTTTTTACTAGGCTTCTTANTAGTATAACTAGTAGTTATAGATATCTATATACTTTAATTTTATATATAGTTAAACTATTTGAGCTATTATAAAACATATTATTTACTAGTTATTATTCTAGATTTAAATAGTTAGGCGAAGCTTATATATTTAACTTTTATTGAATATATTCCTCGTAAGGTCTATTTAAAGTATAGTAATAAGATAGCTAATAAAACTAACTTCTTAAGCAACTTAAAATAGTATTAAAAACTCTACTTTAGTTATTAAAGTAGTAATAGTATCTTATTTATTAACTTACTATACTATTAAGCCTCTAAAGAAATATATAGTATATATTTAAAAGCTGTTTTAATTATTACTATTATTTATAGAACTAGTACCTATAGTAATAATAAAACTATTAAATAAATCGCTAGCCTTATAGCTAAACTCGAGGTAGAAGCTTTTCGTCTCACTAAAGTATTATATTATTTATTTAACTTTAGTATAGTAATTATCTAAAAGGTTTTAGTTAAAGCGTGATAATTAGCCTACTATATAAGTAATATCTAGTCTTATTATAACTATAGTATAATTAATAAAGCTAATATTTTATTAGTAGTATTTAATTTCTATATAAAAAGCTTAATTATACTATAAGAAGAATTCATTAGGTTTTAGAGGAGTTTCGAATTACTTAATATATTATATATACTTCGTAAAATACTTAAAAAGCTTCTTACTATATACTACTTATAAAAGCTATAATTAATATACTATTTAATCTTAAATAACCTCAATACCGAGAAACTACTATAAATCCTTATCTCCTTTAAAGTAATATTTCTTTTAGAAGTCTACTAATAATATAAGTATTTTAAATATATCTTTTAAGAAGAAAGAGAATATATAATTATTAATATAGAAAAAGAAGATAATATACCCCTTAAACTAATAATAAAGCTCTCCCGTAATAGGTTTAAAACTAAAATACTCAAAGACTATTTCTAAGTAGTATTACTAGAAAAGGGGAAACCTCTAAAACCTATATAGTACTTTATTCAAATAATAGATTTTACTTTATATTCGATATCCTAGTAGTATCTCTATATAAATAACTTCGTTAAGTACTATATATATAAATATATTAACTATATTATATTAGAATAATTCAAAATCAAAACAATTAATAATTACTATAAAAATTCAAAATAATATACCTACTAGAATTACTATACAAGTCTTATAGTTATCTTATAACTATTAATCTTTACGAATAAGTAGGTAAACTTTAATTCTTAAGAAATACTTATACTTATTGAGCTTATAGATATAAACCTAGTAATACCCTAGAATCTTTAAGTTTCTCGCGAGAACTTTACTAATCTTATTCTAAAGATAAGATTTAATATAATTACTAAAATAAACTCTTTAAATTACTACTATTACTTTAATATATAGATAAATAAGTACTACTAAGTAAAATATAAGTAATAGTAATAGCTTTTACTATAAGATTGCTAGAATAAGAATTTCTACTCCCCTATATTTTAAGTATTCTCTGATATCTAATTTACTTTATAGCTAAGATTTATTATTAAAAGTCCTAATATTTATATCTTAGAATCCTCAAGACAATTAAACCTCTAAAACCCCTTCTAGTTAACTATTTATATAACTCTATAACTATAAATAGGAGTATCTTAAAACATCTTAAAATAACTAAGAAATACTAGCTAAAAAGTAGCTTTAAATGAAAATCTCCTAGTAACTCTAATATAGTACTTTATCTATCCTTTATATTTAACCCTCTCTAGTTATACCGAAACTCCTTACCCCCCTATAATCTTATCTATATAAATGAAATCGTTAAAGAATATAGTAAATAACTCTAGAAGGATTATTAATATAAACTTCGTAGTTTTAAATACNTATTTTATTTAAATAGTAGATTTTGTTTTATATTTAATAACCTAGTAGTATCTCTATATAAATAACCTTATTAAGTATTATATATATAAATATATTAACTATATTATATTAGAATAGTTTAAAATTAAAATAGTTAGTAATTACTATAAGGGTTTAAAATAATATACTTACTAGGGTTATTATATAAGTCTTATAGTTATCTTATAACTATTAATCTCTATAAATAATAAAGTAAACTTTGATTTTCAGGAAATACTTATACTTATTAAGCTTATAGATATAAACCTAGTAATACCCTAAAATTTTTAAACTTCTTATAAGAACTTTACTAACTTTATTCTAAGAATAAGATTTAATATAATTCCTAAGATAAGCTTTTTTAACTATTACTATTATTTTAATATAT
>RYZW01000980.1:0-21073 GCA_004367215.1 Colletotrichum trifolii | reverse complement strand
GAATAAGCTAAATCCTACTATACTTATATAGAGATTATAAGTTAGCTCGTATTAGTAGTAGAGAACTTTTATATTAGTAGTATAAAGTCTTGTCTTAGGAGTAGGTAAAGCTTAATCTAGGGGATATTAAGGTTATAGATATCGAGGTTATAATAAATATTTAAATAGAGTACTTATAGTAAGTAGTAATTAAATATCTCGAGATATTCGAATCGTGTATAGCTATAAGGGTATAAGGGTGTGAGGGTGTAAGGGTGTGAAGTTGTCGTGGAAAGAGTTGTTAGTTATTTATTATCGAAAAGGTTAACGTAGGGTAGGTATACTAACTATAGCTACGAGGGGTTTAGCTTTAGATTAACTAGGGGCTAGCTATAGTAGTTAGTAGGGGGGGTAGGAGGGCTAAAATTGTACTTTAGGGGGTAACATATCTACTAATAGTTGTAGTAGAGAGTAAGCTATTAGCCCCTCCTATAGAAATAATAGATATAGGAAATATAATAAACATTATAGATATAGTAGCTCTTTTAGTAAAAGAAGCTTTCTTGATAATAATAGTCTTTTTACTTAAAGTAGTTTTCTTAGGAGTTATAATTTTAGGAATATTAGATTTTCAAGTAATAGGCCAATAGTTCGTAGATATAGAATCTGTAGAGGTAGATATGATAATATGTGAATAAATCCTAAATTTCTAATAAAAAGCTTCTATTCTCTATTTCTTCAGAAAACTCTCTTTTAGTACTAGTTATAATAGTATTATTAGGAATAAGGTAAGTCTAAGGGTTTATTAAATAGATTTTATTAGAAAGAGTATAATTATTTATAGTAAGTATATCTATATTAGTATTACTGATAAGATAATTAAAAAGCTATAAAGAAGTCTTTCTAGTTTTGAATCTATTAACTTTATTAATTTCCTTTTTATTATAATAATAGAATAATAATAAACAGGAAATACATATACTATAAGATATAGTAAAATTAGACTTATAAGAAATAGGCTGATCAATAACAATAACAATAAGATATTTAGATATCTTATGCTAAGAATAAATAGTAAGGAAATAGTCAAATTCAAAATTGAATTAAAATAGTCTTTTAATAGTAAACACTTTAATATTAGGAAATACTCTAATATAATAAGGTAAATGAAGAAAATAAATAAACTACTATTCTAGAATAATAATAAGACTATTGTTATAGACATAAGTAGACTATATAATAAGTAGATAGTAGAATAATCCTTCTTTAAATCCTAGAATATTCAGCTATTTACCTAATTAGTAGTAATAATGAGGCAAATATTTAGTACATTTATAAAAAATGAGATATATGATATTTAAATACTTACAAATAAATAACATCTTCTAAAGGAAATTCTAAACTTAGCTTTATTTTCTTAATATTAATAAAAGAATTATAAATAGTGTCACCTATATATTGCTACTTACTAATAATTCAGAAAGGACATTCAGGAATTTATTTTTCTATTCTTGAGATATCAAATTTTACTTGAAGAACCTAGAGAAATATATAACTTAACTCTAGATTACTTGATTAATACTATATAATTCAAATAAAACTAAAAGTATAAAAATTAATATAAAGAATACAAATATAGTAAACAGATAACTTATGTTATAATGTTTCTAGAAGTTTATTATTCTTATAGAAGAAATACTTCTATATATACCTATCAATGATATAAACTAACTTCTCTATATTAAAAAAAGTAAATATGAATAGCTATAATTGAATATATAGAAGGGACTAATAGCTTACTCTCTACTATAACTATTAGTATATATATTACCCCCTGAAATATAACTTTAGCCTTCCTAACCCCTTATTAACTACTATAGCTAGCCCCTGACTAATATAAAGCTAAGCTCCTTATAGCTATAACTAGTATACCTATCCCTATATTAACTTTCTCATAAATAATGAATAACTAATAACTCTTTCTATAATAACCTTATACTTTTATACTCTTCTACCCTTATACCCTTATACTTTCATAGCTATATATAATTAAAACATCTTAAGATATTTAATTACTACTAATTATAAATACTCTATTCAAATATTCATTATAATTTTAATATCTATAACTTTAATATCTTTATTATAGACTAAAGTTAACTTACCTCTAAGATAAGATTTTATACTACGAATATAAAAGTTCTTTACTACTAATATAAGTTAATTTATAATCTCTATATAAATATAGTAAAACTTAAATAGTTCTTATTAGTAAATACTTTTAATATATTAAATATAGGTAATATATAAATAATATTTATATAGATATAAACACTCTTAGTATACGTAGATAGTTCTTGAAATATTTATGATTCGATTATTATAATACTCTAAAGTATCTAATAATTAATCTAATAGTAGTATATTAAGATTAAAATACTATTTCAGTAATACTTAGTCCTCGATATAATTAGTTTAGTATGATAAGTTATAAGTTAACTAGATAATATTCTTTTAAATATTTATAAATTACTTATTAATTATAACATTTAAGACCTGCTTAACGTAGTAGTTTAACATCTAGCTAGCTTTTACCGCTTTTTAGTAAGAGTAGTAGGTTCGAATCCTGCGGCAGGTAAGCGTAACCGGTAGCTATATATTATATACTTTCCGACTACGTAAACTATATATAGTAACTACTACTAGCTACTAGCTCTTACTAATAGCTATTAAAAGTAGCTGGTAACTACTATTAATAACTAGTAGTAAGTACCGCTAGCTAGTAGTATTAGTGTTATGTAACTACGATCTTATAATAAATAATTATAATAGATATAGGCCTATATATACCTTCCGTATTTGTTACGTATTATCTTAATTAACCGTATCGTTACTACTTGAAATTTCCTCTACTTAAACGGTTCTTCAGCCCTAGTATTATCTATAAAATATATAAGGTAAGTAAGAGCTAACAACTAGGTATAGCTTCCTTTAAAGGGTTCCGGAGAGGTATATAACTTTAAATAGATTGAAGACCTTTAATATAACTACTAAAATTATAATATTTAAGATTTTTTTATTAAGATTTATTTTAATAAAGTAATAGTTTTAGTTATAATAGTTATAGCTAGATATTTCTATATTTATTATATAAGTTCTCGTTATAAGTAACTATATAGATTCCGAGAAGATTTCAGTTCTATTATAAGAAATATAGAAAAGTAATAGATTATAGAATACCTAGGTTTTACAAATATTCTATTTTATTCTATTTTTAAGAAGTTTATGAAAGTTCTTAACTCTCTAATTTTAGTAGTTACTTTTAGTTATATATACTAAGCTTTAGTTTAGATCAAGTTTTCCCCGACTATTACTATAAAGTCTTCTATTACTATAAAGTCTTCTATTACTATAAAGTCTTCTATTACTATAAAGTTAATATTAGAACTAGGGGTATAATTATATATAATAATAAGTAATTTTATTGATATTTTAACTACTCATGAGCTAGTATTAGTATAAATACTATTATCGGGTAAGATTTTAAGTTAAATTTATATATAAAGTAAAGAGCTTAGATACTATTCCAGATATAGAGCAAAAGTAACTAAACAATTAAATGTATACCTATTACGCTTAAGGTATAATAAACTCTTACTAATAGTATTATTACTATTCTGAATAAGTACCTATAAATAGTAATAGTAATAGTAATAATATAAGATATTATTATAGAATATAAAATATATTAATAATAAGAGAAAAGAAAGGAGGAGAATAAACTTGAGAAAAAGGAAAATAAGTAAACATAAAACAATACTATAAACAGCTAATGGAAATATATAGAAAGAAAATAGAAAGATAAATATAGATAAAACCAAAGTTTTGAAAGATAATTAGATATACGTAGAGAAATAGATAATACGTGCTAGACATATAGCAATATATTATAAAAGACTATAGTAGAATTCAAAACAAGATTCTTACTAGAGTAATACTATAGTAATTAAAACTATTAATAATTTACCAGGCTAATAGTAAATATATCTACAAATAATAGAAAGATTAAATAAAAACATAATGATAATAATAGTAAAGAATTGATTCTATCATTAGTCTATAAAATATTATTTAAGTATATTATAATATTATAATAGTCCCGCTTAACGTAGTGGTTTAATATCTAGCTAGCTCTTACTATCACGGTAAGAGCAGTAGGTTCGAATCCTATAGCGGGCAAGCGCGACCAGTAACTATATACCTTCCGATTACGTAAACTAATTATAGCAACCGCTACTAGCTATTAGTACTTACTAATAACTATTAATATTAATAACTAGTAACTATTAACATAATAGCTAGCGATAAGTACTACTAGCTAGCTAGTATTAGTATTATATAACTACGATCCTTAAAGAATAACTATAATAGATATAGGCATATACGTATTTTCTATTTATTAGCTATCATATTAACCAACCGCGTTTACTACCTGAAGTTTTCTCTATTTAAAAACAGTTCCTTAGAACTAGTAGTATCTATAGGGTAAATAAAGCAAAAGCTAATAACTAGGTATAACTACTTTTAAAAAGTCCCGGAGAAGTATATAACTTNTAGTAGTATCTATAGGGTAAATAAAGCAAAAGCTAATAACTAGGTATAACTACTTTTAAAAAGTCCCGGAGAAGCATATAACTTTAAATAGATCAGAGACTTTTAATATAACCCTATAATAAATATTATAATAGAATATTAACTAGCTTTATATAAGAGTATAGCTAAAAGCTTCGACTAGGAAAAGTTCAGATATATAAGTAAGGTCTATATTACTATATAAACTATTATTTAAAGGATCTACATTATAATCTTTCTACTAAAAACTCTTCTAATACTTAACTAGCTAATTATTAGGTATATTATATAATCTATTTATTATATCTTTATAATTATCCCCTTCTCTAAGAGTTTTAGTTTCTAAAATTATAGTTATATATTCTTAATATTTATTATAAAGCCTATATTATATTACTAACTATTTATTATATATAGTCTATAATTATGTATTCTTAATGTCTCCTATAAAACCTATACTTTATTATTAACTATTTATTATATATAATACTTCTTTTAATACTAATAATTATATTATTATAATACTATCATCTATTTCATTAATTTTTTATAATCTAAATAATAGAATTTATTTTTACTAATAGTAGTATTAGGTTTTTATCTATTTTTTCTATTATTTATGAATATGTTTACTATTATCTTAGTAATATATTAATATTTTTAATTTTATAATATTTGTTTATTAGGAATAGTTTTTCAAGATTTATTATAATTTCTTATAAGATTTTACTATATACTTAGTAAGTATTATCTATTCTCTTCTATATATACTTTATTATTATTTTATTTTTATTTATATAATATCTATCCCTAGATACTTCTTTATATTTACTATTTAGCTTATTATTATTTCTTTTTTCTATATATTTTTTCTTTTTATTATTTTTCTTTTCTTCTTATTATTATTATATTATATATTCTGCGAAGATATTATAAATTACGTCTATTACTACTATGTTTTATATCTGTATTTATAATAGGGATAATATTACTAATAAAAGCTTTTTTTAGTTTTAGCTTGGTAATTATTTACTTTACTTGAGTTATCTTTCTTTACTTTACTTTAATACTAAGAAACTACTCTATATTATTAGTAGTTACTTAATAAAGTATATTGTTTATAAAAAGAATAAATAAAAGTATTATAGAGTAAGTTGTTTTTTACTATTCTTTTTACTATTTATTATTAATATTTATATTTTAGGTTTTATTTAAGTTATATAGTACTACTTAGGTAATATAAAACTAAGTTATAATTTATTATTATATATTTAAGTAGTAAGAGATATTTTCTAAATATAAAAGTAACTTTTTCTATATATTTACTATACTATTAGTAAAGTAGTATAAAATTAGTAAAATTATTTAGAATCCCTTTAAAAGAGTAATAAAGAAGAAGCTAGTTATAGATTAATTCTTCTTATAAGAGATATTTTCTATCTATAAATACTTGTATTTTATATATATTCTTATTATAAGTTACTGAAAGTTTACTATATTATTATTACTAATTAATTGAATAGATTAATACTTTAGAAAATAAAGATAAGGTATTTTACTATTTATCTATTATATAACCTACTTATCTTTAGAATAATAGTTCTACTTATACTTTTAAGGAAGTATTATTTTATTTTCTTAATAATTTTTATTAAGCCTTAGTTTCTAAAAGTATTAAGACTTATCCTATTACTATATTTCTTTATTTTAATAATAACTTTTACTACTATATTACTAAATGTTTAGAGTATAATATATTTTTATACTTTATTACTATTACTAGTAGTTACTTTATTCTTTATAGTTCTGATATTACTATATTTTACTAAGTTTATATTTTATATTTACTATATTTTTCTAAAAAATGTAGTAAAAGTAATAATAATAATAATAATAAGAGTAAAAAGTCCAGAATTATAAAAACCTTTTTATAAGCTTTTTACTTTATTACTAATAATACTAATTTATCTATACTTATTAATTATATCCTATCCTCTAAAATCTATTTAGTAAGTTTTTAGTATTATTTTTCTTTTAATAATAAAGATAAGGAAAAAGAAGATAAAGATAAGGAAAAAGAAGAAGAAGAAGATAAAAAACCTTTTACTAAAAAGTATAAAATTTATAGTGATTTTATATTTACTTTTATTATTTCTATATCTAGTAATTACTAGTTTATTACTTATAAGTTTACTTTTCTTTGAAAAACTATACTAATTAAAAGAACTATTTTTATAAAGAGGGTTTTTATTATTAAAAAAGTTATTTAGTAAGCTACTATACTTATAATACTTATTATAATATTAGTATTTATCTTTATTATACTAATAGTATTTATTATCCCTACTATCTTTATAAAGAAAGGTTAGGGATATTTTTATAATAATATACCTAAGTTTAAGTATAATAATTATTTCTATTATATATATTTTTACTAAATTATTATTAAGGTATATTAGTATTTCTAATTTGGGGATATACTTTTTAGACTAGTATTTATATTATCTAAGTAGTTAATGGAATTATTTCTTCTTTCTTTCTAAGATATAGTTATTAAGTTATTAGTATTAATAATAAACTAATTATCTTATTTCCCATAATACTTAATTATTTATTTTTTGAATTTCTAAATAGTTTCTTATATATTATTTAAGTTAGCTATAGTTTCTTATACATTATATTCTATAAGCTACTTAGTTTATTTTATAAGGAAGTATTTTTTTTTCTTTTTATTTCATTATAATATCTTCTATTCTTTGTTCTATAGAATTATTTTTTAATTTAAGAAAAATAGTTTAGTTATTAGTATCTTTTTACTATTTTATTTATAGTTCTAGTAAAGAAATAGGAAATATATTATATAATTAGTAGTATTATTCTAGTAGATATATTTTATATATTTATTTTCTTATTTTCTTAGTAATTAAGATTTTAATATATTTTAGTGTTATTTCTTTATATTTAAATTTAAAGATTTCTGTTCAAAGCTTGATAATTGTTTTTGATTATATATTTATAATTAATATTTTAAATTATATATTTTTACTTAACTTTTAATTACTATTTACTAATATTCTACTATTTAGTAATATATTTAGCTAATATAGGTAACTTATTCTACGATACTTTATACTATTGGGTTTTTCTTAGCTATATATTTAATTATTATTAAGAAAAACCTATATAACTTTTCTATTAGTAAGTACCTAGTAGTACTGTATTTATTATTATTATATACAAATATAGTTTCTCTAAACTATATTACTTAAATAATAGGTAAACTACTAGTAAATACTCTAAAGTAATATTTTAATATCTAGTATATTTATTTTATTTAACTATTTATTTATAAGTAGTATACTATTAATAGCTATTATTTAATTAGCTATTCTATTATAAATTCTTCTTAAAATTAATTAGTAAAGAGTTTATCCTTATTATTAATAATATTTTCTCGGGTACTAAATTAGTATTCTATTTCTTTATAGAATATCACTACTAGTTTTATAGCTATTATCTACTTTATTATTAGAATAAATATTATAAACTTTATAAACTTATTTATAATTACTAGGATAGTATTATATATACTACTATTTCTATATATATTTTCTAGTAATCCTATAATAAAATCTATATTTATTTCTTAAAATAGTTCTACTAAGATAAATAGAGATTATAACTAGTTATATAGTTTATATTTTAGTATTTTAATCTTTTAGTAAATTCAATATAATATTATATAGTTTTATATATCTATAGCTATATAATTTTAATAGAAATTCTATTTTATAAAATTATAAATTTTATTAATATTCATATAACTTATTTTATTTTTATTATAGTATAAATAAATGATTTTATATTTTAAAGATTTTATATTAGGTATAATTAGTTTTCCTTAGAAGAAGAGTATTTTTTCTATATTTACTAAATACTTTTTCTGTTTACTAGTTAATTTCTAGGTTTTTTCTATAAATACTTAATAATCTTTATTATAACTCTATAGTTTTTTAATAACTTATTTAATATCTTTAAAGTCTTTTATAAAGTATACTATTTTGTTTTTATAAGACTTTTTATTACTAAATATAAGATATATTATATTAGAATAATAATCTTAGTTTTTTATAAGTTCTCTTTACTTACTAGTATTCATGAGGTATTTTTTATTTTTTAATATATGTTTTTATTACAAGTAATTATAGTTATAACTATTACTATTTTTCTGGTATTCTTAGTAAAGTAATATTTTAGAGAAATTAAGTAGTTTCTGCTTCTAGGTCTAGCTTCTATACTAAAGTATTTTTCTTATATTTATATTATCTAGGTAAAAGCTTCTATTAACTCTAAACTCTTTTTAGCTTTAGTAACCTTTTAGTAGGTATTTACTAGTAGTAACTTAGTAAGTTATAATTCATCTATAAAGGTTAGTAATATATTATAATATTTTATTTCTTTTTTATATAGTTTAGTTATTTAGATAATCTATCTACTAAATTAATAACTCTAAACTAGTATTCTAGATTAAAATTAAATATTAAAAGCTTATAGATCTAGTAAGCGAGTTTTCTTTAAAAGTTTTATATTAATATTGTTATAATATCTATTAAAACCTAATAGTTTATTAAGACTATAAATTTCTTTGAAAATCCTATTTAGTAATATTTCTAGTTATTAAAATTCTTAATAATAGTTAATAGCTCCTACTAGCCTATTTGCTATCTTTACTCTATTTTACTAAGTTTTTTCAAGTAATAAATAACTAGTTATTACTAGTTTTATACTTTTTATCATAGGATACCTGAAATTACTTACTATAATATATCTACTTTTACCCTAATTTCTCTAATAAAGTTTTAATACTAGAGAATAGTTACTAAATAAAAAGTATTTTATAGTACTAAGAATATAGATTTTATGTTTTTTAGTTATAAGAAAACTTTCTTCTCTATCCTTTTTTTAAAGAATACTATAAATAATATTATTACTTTTAAGTAATTAGTAATAAATTTATAGTAGAAGTTATAGATACTTAAGAATACTCTAAGTTCTTTAAATATTTCTAGTAGTTTTTACTTAGTAATAGTTTAGACTTTTATTAGGTTTATTTTAATATTTTCTTAAGTAATTATATATTTTAAGAAACTTATCTCTTCTATATAAAATTTATATTTAGAGAATTTAATAAAAAGATATACTTTATATAGTTTAGTAAATACCTATAATAATACTTTAATATAGTTTTCTCTAATACCTATTATATATACTATAATATTATTTATATATATTATATAATATATATTAATTAGACTAGTAAGTATATACTTAATATATACCTAAAAGGTTACTAGTATATTAATAAGACTAAATAGTATTACTATATATTTATAGTAGCTATACTATATCTTAAATATTATTTTCTAGTAGTTTTCGAGTTTAATTTTAATATAGTAATAAATTTCTTTAAAATTAAATTTTAAAATTTATATTATTCTTTAAAGTTTATATAGAAGCTTACTAATAAGTAGTAGTAAGTATTAATTCTTAATGATAATTTTATTAAGATTTCTATAATTAATATATAATTATAGGGAACTATCTTTTTTAGAATAAAAAAGATTAGTATACCTATTTTATTTATAAATAGTTATATATATCTATTTACTAGGTTTTCTATAATATATATTTTTAACTTTTCTAGTTACTATTTATTTAGTAGATATATAGGTTTATAAAGTAGTTTCTTATTTAGTTTTAGTTTAATAGTATATTTAGTATTTTTAAAAATTAAAATTAATTTTACTATAACTTTATTAAATACTCTTTATTTACTTATGAGTTCCTTAAGGATATCTATAGTTACAATAATTTTATCTATTTTTTTAAGGATTTCTATATAAGTTTTAAAGTTATTACTTACTTTACTAATATATAGTATATAAGTAGTTTTATTATTCTTAATAATTTCTTAAGTAAATATTTATAGTTTAATAATAGATATTTACTTATAATACTAGGAATTTATCTAGGTATTTATTATAATACTTTTTTAGTCTATAGAGTTTTATTTTAATAAGAAGTCTATATATCTTTCTAGCTAGTAAATACTAGTAAATAATTAGTATAATTTCTATAAATACTTCTTTAGATTTATAAGAAAGAATATTAGCTAGTAATACTTTTTTAGTTTTAATATTAAATTATTAAATCTTTTTAATATAAGTATAGTTATTTTAGCTAGGATTAGTCTTAGTAATATTACTAGCTATTTACTAATAAAGTTTATTTATATATATAAATCTATATCTACTACTATTTTTTTCTCTTTAGTACCCTAGAGAATAATTACTAAGCTTTTAGTTATCTTGTTTATAAGGACTAATTTCTTAGCTAATATAGGGATTATTAGTTTTATATCTATATTTACTTATTTCCCTAGAATTCTTTAATATAAGAGCTAGTATTAATAGCTTAGACTAAGGTATAAAAGTTTATAATATTCTACCCTTAGCTAGTTACTAGTATTAAGTTTATACTTATTTTATACTTATAATATATAGCTCTATACTTTATTTTACTATATAAAAAGTATACTTCTATAATCTATAGTATAGCTAATATATACGTGTTCTCCTAGCCTAGAGTAGGTATAATATAACCTAATCTACTAGCATCTTATTATTATCTACTTAATATTAATAGAATTAATAAATTTATTTAGTTTACTCACCTTAAAAGTAGTAATAACTAGAATAGCTACGAGCCTATATAAGTTTACTTATACTTCTTATTTTATATTAGTTTATTAGTATAATATTATTAGAGTTCCTATAGTCTTTTAACTTCTATTATAATATCTCTAGCTTTTAAGATAGGGATATTAAGTCTCTCTATTTCCCTCTTTAAGTTAGGATATAAGTAGTAGAAATAGATAAAAGCTTTTTTTTTATTCTAATTAAATCNTTTATTCTAATTAAATCTAAATATACCTAAATTCTAGTATAATACTAACTACTTAGTATAATATTATATAAATAACTAATATTTACCTTATTATACTTTTTTAAACTTCTACTTATATAATTTCTCCTATATCTCTAGGTTAATATACTATTAGTAAGTAAATATAATAAAGTTAGCTTAGATAGGTTTATCTTCTAGGCTAGCCTTATAGTTTTTCTATTCTATCTAGAATTAAAGTATTAGCTTTATAAGTATTTACTAGATCTATTAGTTAACTATACTACTTGGTTAGATCTAGTAATTATTTTTAATAGTAGTAATCTAGTTATTAATTTATTTAATTATAAATCTTTCCCTTATTATTCTATAAGTATATAAAAATAGCTTTTCCTAATTTTTAGGTAGTTTAGGTATTACTAATTACTTAGCTAGTCATTAGATAAGAGTTATAGTCTACTCTTTATAGGTTTCTTATTATTTTTATATTTGCTTTTAGTATATTACTATCTAGGATTATATAGTTTCGAGTATTTTACCTATAATACCTATTATATCTAGTTTAAGTAGGAATAATATCTAGGATAATAGTTAGGATTACTTATTAAATCTAAGTATTAGTTATCTAAAACCTAGTAACTATTTAGCTTTTAAAGGTATAGTAGAAGTTACTCTATTCTTTCTTTTTATATTAAGAAATAGGTATTCCTATTTATAAGATATATTTTATATTAAGTCTTCGAATAATTCCCCTTTCTCGAATTCCTTAATATACTATTAGTAAAACCTTATATTAATACTAGGTTTTAAATTATCTTAAATAGTATATAAGAAGTATTTTTCTTTAGGATTATTTTCCTCTAAAGTAATTATCCTATTATTATTATTATTTTACTTATTTAATTTTAGTAATAGTATAGTATTATAGTAGTAGTCTTATTATATATTTCTACTAAGTTAAATATTCATTATTAAAATTTCTTAAAACTTATATTAAGTTTATATTTATAAAGTAATTACTTTCTATGATATTAATTATTACTTAATATTTTTATTTATACTAGTTACTTAAAAAATTAAGTAGAAGTAATAGAATTATAAGAATATAGCTAAAGGCTTTGACTAGGAAAAGTTTAGATATATAGGTAAGGTTTATATTACTATATAGATTATTATTTAAAAGATCTAGATTATAATCTTTTTACTGAAAACTCTTCTAGTACTAAGCTGGCTAGTTGCTAGGCGTACTATATGGTCTATTTGTTATATCCTTATACTTTAAAAAAGGAATATAATATATAATAACTAGTTACTAATATTATATAATACTTTATAATTATATTAGAGAAATATATTATTATAGTTTTAAAGACTAAGACTCTTAGAAGAGAAGATAATTATAAAGATATAGAGTTTTATATATTCAGCCCCCTAGTCTAATAGATAGCCTCATATAATACTTAGTAAATGACTTCTATAGCAGGAAAATACCTAGATATATACTAAAGCTTACATATATTTCTATAGATCAATAGAATTCAAAGGACTTAGTAGTATAGCTATTAATTTGGACCTAGCCCTAATATAGAAACGATATATGTATAAGAGGTAAAAGATAATAGAATAATAACTAGGTATACGAATTTACTTATATAAGCTTTATAATAATCTATATAGTAGTAGCTTTAAGGTATTGAATTTACTATAGTAGTACTTATAATATTAACTTATACTAGCTAGATATAATACTACTAGTATATTTTGATAATACTAGTTATAGATATAAAGAAAGCGACAAAAGACTAGCTTACTATTTCTTGAAGTGTAAGTTAATAGTTATCTATAATAATACTACTAACTATAATAATAATAATAATAAGAAGAAGAAGAATTACCTATTATTACTATACTTAACTTCTATAACTTTGATATTTAGTTACTTTTGCTTTATACCTGGAATAGTATCTAAGCTCTTTATTCTATATATAGATTTAACTATAAATTTTACCTAATAATAGTATTTATACTAATACTAGTTTATAACTAGTTAAAATAGTAATGAAATTACTTATTTACCCGATAATAGTATTCATACTAATACTAGCTTATAACTAGTTAAAATAGTAATGAAATTACTTATTATTATAGATAATTATACCCCTAGTTCTAATATTTAACTTTATAGTAATAGACAACCTTATAGTAATAATCAGGGAAAGCTTTATTTAGGCTAAAGTTTAATATATATAGTAAGAAATAGCTACTAAAGCTATAGGATTAAGGATTTTTATAAACTTCTTAAAAATAGAGAAGAATAGAATACTTAAAACTAAATGTTCTATAATTTATTATTCTTCTGTATTTAGACTTTTATAATAGAATCAAAATCTCTTCTAAATCTATATAGTTATTTATAAAAGAAAACTATAGAATAAGTATAGGGATATCTAGTTATAACTATTATTACTAAAACTATTATTTTATTAAAATAAACCTTAATAAAATTATCCTAAGTATTATTAGTCAAAGGTAATTTATAGATATTTAGAAGAAATCTTATCTAGTTAAGTTATAATTTATTATACTAAACTAGGAGTATTAGGAATTAGGTTTTAATTAAATAATATTTTAATATTAAAATACTACTATAATACAAGTTACTAGATATTTTAGAATATTATAGTAATATAATTATAGAAGTTTTAAAACCTATCTAGCTATACTAGGAATATTTATATCTATATAAGTATCATTTATATATTAGTATATTTATTTAATATATGAAGATCATTTACTAGTAGAATAAGTCAAATTTTATTATACTTATATAGATATTATAACTTAACTCTTATTAGTAATAGAGAAATTATATATTATTAGTATGAAAACTTATTTTAGGGATAAGTAAGGTTTAGTCTAGAAGATATTAAAGTTATAGATATTAAAATTATAATAAATATTTGAATAGAATATTCATAGTTAGTAATAATTGAATATCTTAAGATATTTGAATTATCTATAGCTATGAAAGTATTAAGGTATAAAGGTATAATGTTATTATAGAAAGAGTAATTAGTTATTTATTATTAAAAAGATTGATATAGAGTAAATATACTAGTTATAGCTAGAAGGAGTTTAACTTTAGATTAACTAAGTACTAGTTATAGTTGTTAGTAGGGGAATAGGAGGGCTAAAGTTATATTTTAAGGGGTAATATATCTACTAATAGTCGTAGTAAAGAGCGAGCTATTAGCCCTTCCCCTATAACCTTAGTATAAATGTTAACTACAAAAGTTATTAATTATTATAAGAATTATAGCTTGTTTCATAAAAGCTTAGAAAGCTAGTTTTATATAAAGACAACTTTGCTTTTTTCTCTAGTCTCTTTAGGGGAGCTATAATTATATTTATACTTAATGTATTATTAGCAGATAAAGCTATAAATAAAGCTAGAAAATAAAATGAAGGTAATAAAAAAAAATCCGGTATTTAAAAGTAGAGTATTTAAAAATAATTCTAAATACTTTAATTAAATCCTAGAAGTAGCCTATTAGATATCTGAAAGGGTATATACGTTGAAGTTTATTATAGAGATTATTATTATTAGCTAATAGTGGGGAAGACTACTGAAAACAGTGCTATCGTAATAACTTGATGTAAAATATATTATACTAATTTAAAGATCTGAAGTAACTATAGTTATGGCTATTGGTATAGACTAGATTAGCGTATAGGTCTTAGCCGGGAGCTAGATATTTACTATATGAAGCTAAAGACTTATGATTATGAAAATATATCAATAGATATATATACTATGTCTAGTATCTAATTAGTTATAATTACGAAGATATTATAAAGAATCTTTAACTAAAAGATTATAACTTAAATCTTTTGAATAATAGTCTATATAGTAATATAGATTCTACTTATATATCCAAGCTTTTCCTAGTTAAGGCTTTTAGCTATATTCGTATAGCTACCTACTAGGTAGAAGAGCCAAATATATCAAAATCTATAAACCTTATAATAGTTTATGTAATGATGGCTTTGAAGTATTAAATTTACAATAATAATAATAATAATAATAATAATAATAATAATAATAATAATAATAATAATAATAATAATAATAATAATAATAATAAAACCTCTAGCTACTATTTATTACTATATGTAATTCTTATAATTGTAATATAAATATTTATCTTATAAAAGTTACTAGTAATTATTAGAATTATAGCTACTTCTTTAAAAGTTTAAGAAAACTAATTTTATATAAAAGTAATTGAATTATATTTTTATAAAAATATAGCTGAAGGCTTTGACTAGGAATGATTCGGATATATAGGTAGGGTCTATATTACTATATAGACTATTACTTAAAAGATCTAAATTATAATTTTTCTATTAAAAACTCTTCTAGTACTTAGCTAGCTAATTACCGGGTATATCATATAATCTATTTATTATATCTTTATAATTATCCCCCCTTCTAAGAACTTTAATTTTTAAAACTATAGTTATATATTCCTGATATCTATTATAAAGCTTATATTATATTACTAATTATTTGTTATATATAGTTTATAATTATATATTCCTAATATTCCCTTTAAAACCTATACTTTATTACTAGTTATTTATTATATATAATACTTCTTTTAATACTAATAATTATATTATTATAATACTATTATCTATTTTATTAACTTTTTATAGTCTAAATAATAGAACTTATTTTTACTCATAATAGTATTAGGTTTTTATCTATTTCTTCTATGATTTATAAATATATTTATTATTATCCTAGTTATATATTAATATTTTCAATCTCATAATATTTATTTATCAGGAATAAGTTTTCGAGATTTACTATAGTCCCCAATCAAATTTCACTATATACTTAATAAGTATTATCTATTGTCTTCTATATATACTTTATTATTATCTTATTTTTATTTATATAATACTTATCCTTAGATACTTCTTTATATTTACTATTTAGTTTACTCTTACTTTTCTTCTCTATATATTGTTTCTTTTTTTTATTCCTCTCTTCTTCTTATTATTATTATATTATATATTCTATAAAGATATTATAGATTATATCTATTACTACTATACTTTATACCTTTATTTATAATAAGGATAATACTACTAATAAAAACTTTCTTTAGCTTTAATTTAGTAACTATTCATTTTACTTTAGTAATCTTTTTTCACTTTACTTTAATACTAAGAAACTACTCTATATTATTAGTAATCACTTAATAAAGTATATTTTTTACAAGAAAAATAAATAAAAATACTATAGAATAAGTTATCCTTTTACTATTCTTTTATTATTTACTATTAATATTTTATATTCTAGGTTCTATTTAAGTTATATAATACTACTTAGGTAATATAGAGCTAAACTATAAACTATTACTATATATTTAAGTAATAAGAGATAACCCCTAAATATAAAAATAAGCTTTTCTATATACTTACTAAACTATTAGTAAAGTAATATAAAACTAGTAAAATTATTTAGAACCCCCTTAAAAGAATAATAAAAAAGAAGCTAGTTATTGATTAACTTTTCCTATAAAAGATATCTTCTATCTATAAATACCTATATTTTATATATATTCTTATTATAAATCGCTGAAGATTTACTATATTATTATTACTAATTAATTAAATAGATTAATACCCTAGAAAATAAAGCTGAGGTATTTCGCTATCTATCTACTATATAACCCATTTATCTTTAGAATAATAGTTCTACTTATATTCTAGAGGAAATACTACTTTATTTTCTTAATAATACTTATTAAACCCTAATATTTAAAAGTATTAAAATTTATCTTATTACTATACTTCCTTATTTTAATAATAACTTTCATTACTATATTACTAAATATTTATAGTATAATATACTTTTATACTTTATTACTATTACTAGTAGTTATTTTATTCCTCGTAGTTCTGATATTACTACATTTCGCTAAATTTATTTTTTATATTTACTATACTTTTCTGAAGATAGTAGTAAAAGTAATAATAATAATAATAATAAAAATAAAAAGTCTAAGGTTATAGAGACCTTTTTATAGGCTTTTATTTTATTACTAGTAATACTAATTTATCTATACTTATTAATTATATCTTATCCTCTGAAATCTATTTAGTAAACCCCTAATATTATTCTTCTTCTAATAATAAAGATAAGGAAGAAGAGTATAAAGATAAAGAGGCAGAAGAGAAAGAAGATAAAGAACCTCTTACTAAAAAATATAAAATTTATAGTACTTTTATATCTATTCTTATTACTTTTACGTCTACTAATTACTAACTTACTACTTATAAGTCTATTTTTCCCTGAAAAGTTATACTAATTAAAAAAATTACTTTTATAAAGAAGGTTTCTATTACTAAGAAAACTATCTAGTAAATTACTATACTTATAATATTTATTATAATACTAGTATTTATCCTTATTATACTAATAGTATTTATTATCCTTATTATCCCTATAAAAAATTAGGGATATTTTTATAAGAATATACCTAAGTTTTAAATATAATAATTATTTCTATTATATATGTTTTTATTAAGTTATTACTAAGGTATATTAGTATATCTAATTTAGGGATATATTTTTTAGACTAGGATTTGTATTATTTAAGTAATTAATAGAATTATTTCTTTTTTTTTCTAGGATATAGTTATTAAGTTATTAGTATTAATAATGAGCTAATTATCCTACTTCCTATAATATTTAATTATCTATATTTTAAATTTCTAAATAGTTTCTTATATATTACTTAAATTAGTTATAGTTTCTTATATATTATACTCTATAGGTTACTTAACTAATTTAAAGAAGAAGTATCTATTATTTCTTTGTATTCTTTTTGCTATAATATCTTCTATTTCTTATTCTATAGAATTATCTTCTAACTTAGGAAAAATAACTTAACTATTAGTATCTTTTTATTATTTTATCTATAATTCTAGTAAAGAGATAGGGAATATATTATATATCTAGTAATACTATTCTAATAGATATACTTTATATACCTATTTTCCTATTTTCTTAGTAATTAAGATTTTAATATATTTTAGTATTGATTTCTTATATTTAAACCTGAAGTTGTTTATTAAAAGTTTAATAACTATTCCTTAATTATATATTTATAATTAATATTTCAGGTTATATATTTTTACCTAATTTTTAACTATTATTTACTAATATTCTACTATTTAGTAATATATTTAACTAATATAAATAACTTATTCTATAATATTTTATACTATTAAGTCTTTTTTAGTTATATATTTAACTATTCTTAAATAGAACCTATATAATATTTCTATTAATAAGTACCTAGTAATACTATATCTATTATTATTATATANTTCTATTAATAAGCACCTAGTAATACTATATCTACTATTATTATATATGAATACAGCTTCCCTAAACTATACTACTTAGATAGTAGGCGAACTACTAGCGAATACTCTAAGGTAATACTCTAATATCTAGTATATTCGCTTTATTTAACTATCTATCTATAAGTAATATACTATTAATAACTATTATTTAATCAGTTATTCTACTATAAATTCTTCTTAAAATTAACTAGTAAAAAGTTTATCCTTATTACTAATAATAGTTTCTAGGGTACTAAACTAGTACTCTACTTCCTTATAAAATATTACTACTCGTTCTGTAGCTGTTATTTACTTTATTATTAGAATAAATATTACAAACTTTATAAACCTATCTATAATTACTAGGATAGTATTATATATACTACTATCTTTATGCATATTTTCTAGTAATCTTATAATAAAGTTTATACTAATTTCTTAAAATAATCTTATTAAAATAAGTAGAGATTATAATATAACTAGTTATATAGTTTATATTTTAATACTTTAATTTTCTAATAGATTTAATATAATATTATATAGTTTTATTTATCTATACTTATATTACTCTAATAGAAGTTCTATGTTATAAAATTATAAATCTTATTAGTATTTATATAACCTACTTTATTTTTATTATAATATAAATAAATAATTTTATATTTTAGGGATTCTATATTAAGTATAATTAGTTTTCCTTAGAAGAGGAATATTGTTTCTATATTTATTATATATTGTTTCTATCTACTAGCTATTCTCCAGGTTTTCTTTATATATACTTAATAATTTTTATTATAAGTTTATAGTTTTTTAATAATTTATTTAATATCCCTAGAATCCTTTATAGAGCATATTATTTTATTTTTTATAAAGCTTCTTATTACTAAATATAGGATATATTATATTAGAATAATAATCCTAGTTTTTTACGAGTTCTCTTTATTTACTAGTATTTCCTAGATATTCTTTATTTTCTTATATATATCTTTATTATAAGTAATTATAATTATAATTATTACTATTTTTCTAGTATCCCTAGTAAAGTAGTATCGTAGGGAAATTAAGCTTTTTCTACTTCTAGGTCTAGTTTTTATACTAAGGTATTTTTCTTATACTTATATTATCTAGATAAAGGTTTTTATTAACTTAGAATTCTTTTTAGTTTTAGTAATTTTTTAGTAAATATCTATTACTAATAGTTTAGTAAATTATAACTTATTTATAAAAATTAGTAGTATATTATAATACTCTATTTCTTTTTTTATCTAATCTAGCTATCTAAATAGTCTATCTACTAGATTAGTAATTCTAAGCTAGTATTCTAGATTAAAATTAAGTATTAAGAATTCATAGATCTAGTAAGTAAACTTTCTGTAAAAGTCCTATATTAGTATTATTATAATATTTATTAAAGTTTAATAGTTTATTAGGACTATAAATTTCTTTTAAAACCTTATTAAGTAATATTTCTAGTAGTTAAAATTATTAATAATAGCTAATAGTTCTTATTAACTTATTTCTTTTCTCTACTCTACTTTCCTAAACTTTTTAAATAATAAATAACTAGTTATTACTAATTCTCTACTTTTTATAATAAGATACCTAAAATTACTTATTATAATATATTTATCTTAATCTTAGTTTTTCTAATAAAGTCCTAATACTAGAAAATAGTTACTAAATAAAAAGTATTTTATAGTACTAAGAATATAGATTTCGTATTTTCTAGTTATAAGAAGATTTTTTTCTCTATCCTTTTTTTAAAGAATATTATAAGTAGTATTATTACTTCTAAGTAATTAGTAATAAATTTATAATAGAAATTATAGAAACCTAAGAATACTTAAAGTTCCTTAAATATTTCTAATAACTTCTATTTAGTAATAACCTAGACTTTTACTAGGTTTATCTTAATATTTTCCTAAGTAATTATATATTCTAGGAAACTTATCTTTTCTATATAAAATTTATATTTAGAAAATTTAATAAAAGAATATATTTTATATAGCTTAATAAGTATTTATAATAGGATTTTAATATAAGCTTCTCTAGTACTTATTATATATACTATAAT
>RYZW01000979.1:0-21101 GCA_004367215.1 Colletotrichum trifolii | reverse complement strand
ATTTCATTACTATTTTAACTAGTTATAAGCTAGTATTAGCACGAATACTATTACCGGGTAAAATCTATAGATAAATCTATATATAGGGTAAAGAGCTTAGATACTATTTTAGGTATAGAGTAAAAGTAACTAAATACTATAATCTAGATTAATTCTTTCTTAAATAACTATTTTACTTATTAAAGTTATTTTTAAAGAAAATAAGTAACTCTAAAGTAATCTTTATTCCTAGATTAAGAAGAACTTAGAGCTAGAGTTTTTAGTTTATTTATATAAAAGTTTTATTTATTAGTAAAGATATTTATATTAATTCAATTAAACCTATTCCTGTTAATAATCCTAATAAATATAAAAAGGCTTTGAATTATATTTAATTAAACTATAAACATAGTCTTTCAAGAGTTATTAGGAATAATATGGATACTTATATAGTATTTAATTATTTAAAAAAGCTCTATGAATTAACTAGGTTTTTAAACGAGTTTCTTACTTATAAAGAACTTGTTAATATTTAGTTACTTTTACTCTATACTTAGAATAGTATCTAAGTTTTTTACCCTCTATATAGATTTAACTATAATCTTTACCTAATAATAGTATTTATACTAATACTAGTTTATAACTAGTTAAAGTAGTAGTAAAATTACCTATTATTATAGATAATTATACCCNTAAGAGGTTTATAAAGGTTCTTAGCCCTATAACCTTAGTAGTTACTTTTAGCTATACTATTACTACGAGGTCTTCTACTACTATAGGGTTAAATATCGGAACTAGGGGTATAATTATCTACGATAATAGGTAATTCTATTACCGTTTTAACTAGTTATAAGCTAGTATTAGTATAAATACTATTATTAGGTAAAATGTATAGTTAAATCTATATATAAAGTAAAGAGCTTAGATACGATTCTAGGTATAGAGCAAAAGTAACCAAATTATTATTATATTATATACTTATACGTAAGTATATAAAACTCTAGATCCATAATATACTATAATACTTAACTATAGCTAGTAATAGGTATTACTAGGGGGGATAAGGGTATATAGCTACGTATACCCTATACTTATAAGGTATATAGATATATATGCTAAATATGTATAGAAGCGTACATGCCTTAGGCGTTAACGTATACTTTATAGCATAGCGTTACCAATACTAGTATTAGTATGAATGCTATTATCGGGTAAAATCTATAGTTAAATCTATATATAAAGTAAAAAGCTTAGATACTATTCCAGGTATAGAGCAAAAGTAACCAAATAAAGTCTATTACTCTATTTAGAATTATAGCTAAATCTATTATTTACTCTATATTCTATCTTTCTATATAAAAAGTATTAAAAAACTTAAGTAGTCTCTAAATACTCTTATAATCCTATATCTTCTATTTATTCTAGAAAACTAATTTTTAAACTTTAGGTTTTCTAACTTATATTAATTAAACTCTAAATTAGTTAAACTTAAACATTAGAATATTTAATATTTAAGCTTTTAGTAACCTATATATCTCGGAGCTTAAAATATTCTAGATAATATAAAATTAGCGTTTCTAAAATAAACTCTATTTTAACTATATAGATAGTAAAGTTTCCTACTTCTATAGAATCTAAACTTCTTATTATTATTACTATTTCTACTAATACTAATACTATTTTCAGATACTATTTTAAACTTTCTATTCTTCTATAATTAATAGTTATATTATTCTTTTACCTTATTACTAGTACTTTAGTATTAGTTTAATAAGTTATAAGCCTAGTTTCTATTTACTTCTATTATACTAACTTTCAGTATTCAACCTAAAACCTATCTTCTTATTTTTTAACTTCTTTCGAAAAATCTCTTTTAAATAATTTCTTTTAAATAACTTCTTTTGAAAACTTCTCTCTCTTTACTACTATATAACTAGATAGACTTAACTAACTATAAAGAGATTATACTAGTTAGGGTAGTAAGTTTACTACTAAGCTAGTTAAAAAGTATATTAAGTAATATAAGCTGAAAATCATATTTATATTTTAAAATCTATTCAAAACTTGTATAAACTAGTATTATAAGTCGTTTCCTAGAAACCTTATAAGCCAGGAATCCCTATAAGTTATCTCCTAGAAACCTTATAAGCCAGGAATATCTATAGATTAACCTAGATTTTTCTTAATTAGACTTATAATTACCAAAGATTATAAAAAGATATCTTATATGAGGTTTAAATACTAAGCTTTATAGCTTATAATTTCTTTCAATAGTTAATCTCTAATAATTTAACTATTAAGCGATTACTTCTATTAATTTCTGTAATTAATAATATATCTACTAGAGTTAAACCTTAAATATCTTAATTCTATAATAGAATCTAGATTAATTCTTTTTAAAATAATTATTTTACTTATATGGTTATATTAAAGGTCTTTGATCTATTTAAAGTCATATACTTCTCTAGAGCTTTTTAAAGGAAACTATATCTAGTTATTAGCTCTTTCCTTATATACCCTATGGATACTACTAGTACTGAGGAACTATTTAAATAGAAGAAACCTTAAATAGTAAATATAGTTAGTCAAGATAATAAGTAGTAAATATAAAAGGTATATATAAGCCTATATCTATTATAGTTATTTATTATAGGATCGTAGTTATGTAATACTAATACTACTAGCTAGTATCGCCTACTACTAACTATTAATAGTTACTATTAATATTAATAGTCGCTAGCTATTAGTGTTAATAGTACTAGTTATTAATAGCTATTAGTAAGAGCTAATAGCTAGTAGTAGTTGCTATATAGTTTACGTAATTAGAAAGTATATAGCTACTAGTCACGCTTACCCGCTACAGGATTCGAACCTACTGTTCTTACTATAAAATGGTAAAAGCTAGCTAGATAATAAACTACTACGTCAAGCGGGTAATTATTTTACTTCTTAACTTTTTTTAAAATAAAATAAGTAACTCTAAGATAATCACTATTCTGAAATTAAAACAAACTTAGAATTATAATATTAAGTTTATTTATATAAAAGTTTTACTTATTAATAAAGATACTTATATTAACTTAACTAAGCCTATTTCAGCTAAGAATACTAATAAGTATATAAAGTTTTAAACTATATTTAGTTGAACTATAAGAATAGTTATCTAAAAGTTATTAGGAATAATATAGATACTGATTGAGTATTTGATTATTTGGAAAAACTCTATAAACTAACTAGTTTTTTAAACGAGCTTTTTTACTTATAAAAAATTTTTTAA
The DNA here is from genome assembly GCA_004367215.1 of Colletotrichum trifolii. Taxonomy (NCBI): domain Eukaryota; kingdom Fungi; phylum Ascomycota; class Sordariomycetes; order Glomerellales; family Glomerellaceae; genus Colletotrichum; species Colletotrichum trifolii. Next base: position 17,845 of record RYZW01000979.1, on the reverse strand, counting down.
TATCAATAATTCTTGATGATTTTAAATCTATAGAAACGTTTCTAAGTTAAATCTAGGAAATTATCAATAACGTATCTTTTAATAAAGTTAAATCTTCTAGTTAAATAATTATAACCTAGGAGGGGCCGATAGCTCGCTCTCTACTGCGACTATTAGTAGATATACTACCCCTTAAAGTATAATTTTAGCCTTCTTACTCCCCCCGCTAACTACTATAACTAGCTCCTAGTTAATATAGGACTAAACCCCTTATAGCTATAACTAGTATACCTGCCCTATATTAACTTTTTTATAGATAATAAATAACTAATAACTCTTTCTATAATAACCTTACACTTTTATACTTTCACGCTTTTATAGCTATACACGATTTGAATATCTCGAGATATTTAATTACTACTAACTATAAGTACTCTATTTAAATCATAACCTCGATATCCGCAACTTTAATATCCCCCAGACTATATAGCTATATATAATTTGAATATCTCGAGATATTTAATTACTACTAACTATAAGTACTCTATTTAAATATTTATTATAACTTTAATATCCGCGACTTTAATATCCCCTAAACTAAGCTTTACTTACCCCTAAAATAAAACTTTATACTATCAATATTAAAGTTCTCTATTATTAATATAAGCTAACTTATAATTTTTATATAAGTATAATAGGACTTAGCTTAGTCTAATTAGTAAATAATTTTGATTTATTAATTGAGTATAGCTAATATATTAATAATACTTATATAGACGCGGATATTTCTAGTATAGCTAGATAACTTACAAAACTCTTATTATCATAGTATTATAATACTTTAAAGTATCTAGTAACTAATATTATAAAAGGGTGTTAATATTAAGGTATTATCTAATTAATACCTAGTCGCTAATATTATTAGTTTAGTATAGTAGTTTATAGGATAACTAGACGATTTTCTTTTAAATATCTATAAGCTACTTTTTAATTATAGTATTTAGAGTAATTTCATTAAAACATAGTCTAATATACTAATAATTTTAGTTATAATAGTTATAGTTAGATATTTCTATACCTATCTTATAATTATCTTTTTATAGGTAGTTATATAAATTTCGAGGAGATTTCAGTTCTATTATAAAAGTTATAGAAAAGTAATAGATTACAGAATACTTAGCTTTTATAGGTATTTTGTTTTATTCTATTTTTAAGAGGTTTAAAAAGGTTCTTAACCTTATAACCTTAGTAGTTACTTTTGGCTATATATGCCAAGCCCTAGCTAGTCTTAATAAGGCTTTCCCCAACTATTACTAGAGAATTTTCGTATTAGTAGTATAAAATCTCGTCTTAGGGATAGGTAAAGCTTAGTCTAGGGGATATGAAAGTTATAGATATTAAGGTTATAATAAATATTCAAATAGAGTACTTATAGTTAGTAATAATTAAATATCTCAAGATATTCGAATTATATATAATTATAAAAGTATAAGGGCGTAAGGCTATAAGGTTATCGTAGAAGGAGTTATTAGTTATTTATTATCGAAAAGGTTAATATATGGCGGGTATACTAGCTATAGCTATAAGGAGTTTAGTTCTAGATTAACTAGGGACTAGCTATAGTAGTTAGTAAGGGGGGGTAAGAAGGTTAAAATCGTATTTTAAGGGATAATATATCTACTAATTGTCGTAGTAGAGAGCGAGCTATTAGCTTTTCTATAATAATACTTAATAGTATAGAAGTATTAATTATTCTAAGTATTATAATTAAGGTAGTATTTCTAAAGTAGATTATAATTAGTTTATTATATAAAAGTATAAGAATAATAAAAAAGTTAAGTATTCATTTAAAAGTAGTAAACTAGAAATATTTACTAGTTAAGAAACTAGTAGTATTTGCGATAGATAAAATCCCTAGAAAAATAGTAGTTAAATAATAGCTTTTAAGTATGAAAGTATATATAAGATTCATAATCATATTCTTAATCCTCTTTTTATTAGAAATATTCTTTTTAGTAAAAGTATATCGTTTACTTTTGAAAGATTCTAGTAATTTTACTTCTATCTAAAATAATAAGCTATCTACTAAAAATTATAATAATATCTTAGAAGTAATTAGGGTATAGTTTTTAAAGTTATATTATATCTAGTATTAGGTAATAAGCTTTTATACTTTCATTACTAGAGGTATTTGAAAGTTATTATTAAGGTCATTAACATTTCTATATTTAGTAACGAAAGTTTAGTATACTACTATAGAGTATATATTAGGATTACTAGTTAATTTAAATTTAGTATACAAAGTATATTATTTATTAAGGGTATATTTGATAGATTAATATTTTAGTTTATTATATGTGTAGTATGTTTTATTAATATGCGTATATATAGAGGTAAGAGGTAAGTAATATTTATTCTAAAATAGTTAGGAGTAGTTAGGGGTATAGTTATAACTATAAGTAGTATTTTAAAGTATATTATATATATGGTTTATTTAGAACTACTTTTTCTTAGATATTATATTACTATTCCTTCTCTTACTTTAAAAGTATTATAATTATGAGAATACTAGAGTATTACTTATAATAAAATATTACTAGTTATAGAAATTCTAGGAGGTTACTATAAGACTAAAGAATACTAACTAGTATTTTAATACCTTATAGTATACGTTTATAAACTAGTTATATAAAGCTTTATTATTATATTAGTTTATTTCCCGCTTAACGTAGTAGTTTAACGTCTAGCTAGCTCTTACTATTACAGTAAAAGTAGTAGGTTCGAATCCTATAGTAAGTAAGTATAACTAGTAGGTATATATATACTTTCCGATTACGTAAACTATATAGTAACTACTACTAGCTACTAGCTCCTACTAATAGCTATTAATAGTTAATAACTATTAATAGTTAGTAATAGGTATAATTGTTATAGAATGGTATCTGGGGATTACGTAAGTGGTGTATAGCTATGTAATTGGTTTTCTTGTTATTATAACAACTTATAAATAGTAGTTACGCGTAGGGGTTTTCTTTCTTTATATATCTATAATCTTTTTAATAATAACTTATTTTTGGCTAATCACGGACTAAGAATAGTTTACCTAGCTTAATAGGGTAGTACTAACTACTCATTACTACTTATTTTGTAATAAATAGTAGTATAACTAACAACCATTTTTCGAGTAATAAAGTTATAGCTTTAACTTGTTAAATAATAAAGCTACTAGGTTAAAATTCTGTGATAAGTTACGAGGCTATAGCTAAATCACGTTATTTTTACTAAACATACTGTGAGGTAAAAGCTACTCTATTATCGAGGAGGGTTATAACTACTTTATATATTTTATTTATAGAACCCCCCTTAGTCAATTTAGGGAAGCAGGAGCTACCTTAAGCTTAAAAATAACTAGAGCCTTAGGCTTAAAAATAACTATTTTCCTCGATTTCTTCTTATTAAATACGTTATTTTTATCTAGTTACTAATCGGACTAATTAGACGAGCTAGATTAGTATATAGACCTTAACTTAAAAGCGGGGTAATTATAATAATATCGTTATTTGTCAACCATTGTAATTACTATAGTAGTTAATACTATAGTTACTACTACGGTAACTACTATAGTAATTAATATTATCGTCGACGCGTAACGCCTATAGTAGTTATGCTGCCTCTAATAATAGTAGTAGTTATATTTCTATATTATCTATAATATCTATGTAATTTATAATATCTATACGAATACGGGGTAATTATACTTCTATGTAAAATAAGAATAGTACTAGTACTATTAGTACTAGTAGTATTTACCCTCTAAAAGAGTAGATTTATAATAATGATAATAATAATACCGATGACGACAATAACGGCTTGAGACCTACTAATACTAATAGTATATATAACTCTGAAAACTTTGATAATTATATCTTTGATATTCCTGAAAATAGCAATATTAACGAGGTAAGTATTAGTAACTGTGATATGCCTGATAATTATAATTATATTAGTGATATGCCTGATAATTATAGTAATAATGATAATACTCCTAATAATTATATTAGTAATAATGATATAGTAAGTACTAGTAGTAGTAGTAGTTACTTGGAATGTGATGATTTAGACTAAATAAATAGAAAGTAGGACTACGAAAATATAGCTTCTTTTTTTAACTAGAAGTAATTATTATAGAATAGTATCTGGGGATTATATAAGTAACGTATAGTTATATAATTAGCTTTCCTATTACTATAAGAACCTATAAATAATAGTTATACGCGGGGGCTTTCTTTCCTCACGTATCTATAATCTTTTTAATAATAATTTATTTTTGGCTAATTATGGACTAATAACGGCTTGCCTAGTTTAATAGGGTAGTATTAACTACTCGTTACTGCTTATTTCGTAATAATAATAGCTAGCTAGTATTGGTATTATATAATTATAATCTTTAAAGAGTAACCATAACGGATAAGTTTATATTTTCCCTATTTATTCTTTATTATATTAACTAACTGTATTTACTACTTAAGGTTTTCTCTATTTAAATAGTTCCTTAGAACTAGTAGTATCTATAAGGTAAAGTAAAACAAAAGCTGACTACTAGGTATAGCTTCTTTTAAAGGGTTCCCGAGAGGTATATAATTAAATAGATTAAAGACTTTCAATATAACCTCAATTATTATATTAGTTTATTTAAATATTCCTTACAAATATGCGAGTTTTATAATAGATATCTTAAGTATTTCTTTTTTCTTTTACTTAGGGTCTTAAGCTATTATGATTCTAAAAATAGTATTATACTAGTTAGAGAGGTAAATTTAGTAGATGTTTTGTTTTGAAAGTATTTTAAATATATGGAGTTATCTAATTAATTTATAGGTTTTAAATAAGGTATATAAAGTATTTGAAGTAATGATGAAGGGTTTGATCTTTTAATATAATTAAGAAGACTTTTATTTATATATAATATAGGATTCTAGGTTTAAAATAATAACTATTTAGTTACTTTTGCTCTGTACCTAGAATGGTATCTAAACTCTCTACCCTATATATAGATTTAACTATACATTTTACCCGATAATAGTATTCATACTAACACTAGCTTATAACTAGCTAAAATAGTAATATAATTACTTATTATTATAGATAATTATACTTTTAGCTCTAACTTTTAAGCCTATAATAGTAGAAGACCTTATAGTAATAATTAAGGAAACCTTTATCTAAATTAAGGTTTAGTACATATAGCTAAAAATAACTACTAAAGTCGTAAGGTTAAGAACCTTTATGAATTTCTTAAAAATAGAATAAAATAGACTACCTATAAGAGCTCAGTATTCTATAATTTATCGCTTTTATATATCTATACTTTTTTAATAGAACTAAAATTTCCTCGAAATCTATATAGCTACCTATAAGAAAAACTATAAAATAAGTATAGATATATCTAGCTATAACTATTATATTTAAAGCTATTATTTCTTTAAAATATACTTTAATAAACTTATCCCGAATACTACAATTAATAGGTAGTTTATAGATATCAAAAAAGTATTATCTAGTTAACCTATAACTTACTATATTAAACTAATAGTATAGGGGACTAGGTATCAATTAAGTAATATTCTAATATTAATATACTACTATAATACTAATTATTAGATATTTTAGAACATTATAGTATTATAATTACAGAAGTTTTAAAAGCTATCTAGCTATAATAAGAGTATTTATTTAGTTACTTTTACTCTATACCTAGAATAGTATCTAAGCTCTTCACCCTATATATAGATTTAACTATAGATTTTAGCTGATAATAGTATTTATACCAATACTAGCTTATAACTAGTTAAAATAGTAATGAAATTACCTATTATCGTGGATAATTATACCCCTAGTTCTAATAATTAACCCTATAATAATAAAAAACCTTATAGTAATAATCGGGGAAAGCCTTACCTAAACTAAAGCTTAGTATATTTAGCTAAAAGTAACTATTAAGGTTATAGGGTTAAGAATCTTTATAAACCTCTTAAAAATAGAATAAAATAAAGTACTTATAAAAACTAAGTATTCTATAATCTATTATTCTTCTACATTTTTTATAATAGAACTAAAATCTCCTTGAAATCTATATAATTACTTATAAAAAAAACTATAGGATAGATATAGAAATATCTAGCTATAATTATTATGACTAAAACTATTATTTTATTAAAATAAATTTTAATAAGATTATCCTAAATATTATAATTAATAAATAATGTGTAGATATTTAAAAGAAATTATCTAGTTAACCTATAATTTATTATATGAAATTAATAATATTAGAAACTAGGTATTAATTAAGTAATATTCTAATATTAATATATTACTATAATACTAATTATTAGATATTTATAAGGGTATAGCTAAAGGTTTTAACTAGGAAAGGTTCGGATATATAAGTAAGGTCTATATTACTACAGTGAGGGGACATTAAAAACGGTCAATGGCCAAAACACACGAATTTCACACCAAAAATCACCAAAAACTCGATTTCTATTTCGTAAATAAAAAAGGAAGTTATAGATCTAGGTTTTCAAAAATGTATACTTAGACTTATTATATAAGTTAGTTTAATATATATAAGATGTAGAACTTTTAGATCTATATATAACGAAATATTTAAAGTTACAAATTTACTAGTTTTGAAATTTTAGCTTCAGGGCATATTATAGGGCATTTAGTGGATGAAATCTAATCTAAAACCTTAAAGGTTACTTCCAAGATTTTCTACTATTATTATATATACTTAGATTTCCATAGTACTTAGGTATATATATATTTCACTATTTATTTAGCTCTATTGAAAATCTAGTAGCTTTTAGTCTTATAGTACTTTAAATACTTATATTTCAAAAGATTAAGATTAGTGGATTTTAGGTGAGGATTTCGTCGTCGACCGTTTTTAATGTCCCCCCACTGTATATAGACTATTACTTAAAGGATCTAAGTTATAATCTTTTTATTGAAAACCTTTCTAGTACCTAGCTAGCTAGTTACTAGGTATATTATATAATCTATTTATCATATTTATATAACTATCCCCTTTTCCGAGAACTTTAGTTTTTAAAGTTATAGTTACGTGTTCTTAATATCTATTACAAGGCTTGTAATATATTACTAACCGTTTATCGTATATCGTCTATAATCATATACTCCTAACGTCCCCCGTAAAGCCTACGCTTTATCGTTAACTATTTATTATATACAATACTTCCTTTAATACTAGTAATTATATTATTATAATACTATTATTATTTATTTTATTGATTTGTTATAATTTGAATAATAGAACTTATTTTTACTAATAGTAGTATTAGGTTTTTATCTGGTTTTTCTGTTATTTATAAATATATTTACTATTATCCTAGCGATACGTCGACATTTTTAATCTTGTAGTATTTATTTACTAGGATTAGGTTTTTGAAATTTACTATAGTCCCCTATAAGGTTTTGCTATATGTTTAGCGAGTATTATCTATTTTCTTCTATATATACTTTATCGTCTTTTTATGTTTTTATAGTACCTGATTCCTAGATACTTTTTTATATTTATTACTTAGCTTACTACTTTTCGTTTCTCTATATACTTTTTCTTTTCTTTATTTCTTTTTTTGTCTTTATTGTTATTATGTTATATATTTTGTGAAAATGTTATAGATCATATCTATTGCCATTATATTTCACATTTTCGTTTATAATAGGAATAATATTCCTAATAAAGGCTTTTTTTAGTTTTAGCCTAGTAACTATTTATTTTATTTTAGTTATTTGTTTTTGTTTTTTTTAATACTAAGAAGCTACCTTATATTATTAGTAATTACTTAATAAAGTATATTTTCTATAAGAAGAATAAATAAAAGTATTATAGAGAAAATCATTTTTTCGCTATCCTTTTACTATTTATTATTAATATTTTACACTTTAGGTTCTATTTAAATTATAGTATTATTTAGGTAACCTAAAACTAAACTATAATCTATTACTATACATTTAAGTAGCGAGAGATAACTTCTAAATATAAAAATAAGCTATTCTATATATTTACTAAGTTATCAGCGAAGTAATATAAAGTAGGTAAGATTATTTATAATTCTTTTAAAGGAATAAAAGAATTAGTTATAGATTAATTTTTTTTATAAGAGATGTTTTCTATTTATAAATACTTATATTTTATATATATTTTTGTTATAGGTTCCTAAAAGTTTACTATATTATTATTACTAATTAATTAAATAGATTAATATTTTAGAAAATAAAGCTAAAGTATTTCGCTATTTATCTACTATATAAATTATTTATTTTTGGAACAACGGTTTTACTTATACTTTAGAAGAAGTATTACTTTATTTTCTCGATAATCCTTATTATACCCTAGTCTTTAAAAGTATTAAGATTTATCCTATTACAATATTTCTTTATTTTAATAATAATTTTTACTATTATATTATTAAATATTTAGAGTATAATATACTTTTATACTTTATTACTATTACTAGTAGTTACTTTATTCCTTATAGTTTTGATATTACTATACTTTACTAAATTTATACTCTATATTTATTATACTTTTCCGAATAAGAGGGGCTAATAGCTCGCTTTCTACTACGACTATTAATAGATATGTTACCCCCTAAAGTACGACTTTAGCCTTCCTACCCCCCCTACTAACTACTATAGCTAGTTCCTAGTTAATCTAGGGCTAAACCCCTTATAGCTATAGTAGCTAGTATACCTACCCCATATCAACTTTTTTATAGATAACAAACAACTAATAACTCCTTCTACAATAACCTCACACCTTTACGCCCTTATACCTTCATACCCTTATAGCTATATATAATTCGAATATCTCAAGATATTTAATTGTTATTAACTATAAATACTCTATTCAAATCACAACCTTAATATCTATAACCTTAATATCCCCACTAAGTTTTACCTACCCCTAAGATAAGATTTTATACTACTAATACAAAAGTTCTCTACTACTAATATAAGCTAACTTATAATTTTTATATAAGTATAGCGGGACTTAGCTTACTCTTATTAGTAAATGATTTTAATATATTAATTAAGTATAGCTAACCTATAAATAATACTTATATAGATATAGATATTTCTAATATAGCTAGATAGCTTCTAAAACCCCTATAATTATAGCGTTATAATACTCTAAAATATCTAGTAATTAGTATTATAATAAGGTATTAATATTAAAGTATTATCTAATCGATACCTAGTCTCTAATATTATTAGTTTAGTATAGTAGCTTATAGGATAACTAGATAATTTTCTTTTAAATATCTATAAACTACTTATTAATTGTAATATTCGGAATAATTTTATTAAAACCTAGTCTAATATACTAATAGCTTTAGTTAAAATAGTTATAGCTAAATATCTCTATACTTATCTCGTAGTTATTTTNTAGTTTATAGAATAACTAGATAATTTTCTTTTAAATATCTATAAATTACTTATTAATTATAATATTTAGAATAGTTTTATTAAGGTTTAGTCTAATATACTAATAGTTTTAATTATAATAATGATAACTAGATATCTCTATACCTATCTTATAATTATTATTCTATAAGTAACTATATAAATTTTCAAGAAGTTTTAGTTTTATTATAAAGGTTATAGAAAGATAATAGATTACGGAATACCTAGCTTTTATATCTCGAAAGAAATACTTTATTCTATTCTATTTTATAGAAATTTAAAAAAATTCCTAACTTTATAATTTTAATAGTTATTTTTAGCTTTATATATTAAGCCCTAGTCTTAATAAAGCGTTCCCTAATTATTACTATAAAGTTTTCTACTATTATAAAGTTAAATATTAGAATTAAGAGTATAATTATCTATAATAATAGGTAATTTTATTACTATTTTAACTAGTTATAAGCTAGTATTAGTATAAATACTTTTACTAGGTAAAATTTATAGATAAATTTATATATAAGGTAAAGAGCTTAGATACTATTCCAGGTATAGAGCAAAAATAACTAAATACTTTTCCGAATATAATAATAAGGGTAATAATAATAATAATAATAAGAGTAAAGAGTTTAAAGTTATAAATATACCTTTATAAGCTCTTTACTTTACTACTAGTAATACTAACTTATTTATACTTATTAATTATATCCTATCTTCTAAAATCTATTTAGTAAACCTCTAGTATTATTTTTCTTTTAATAATAAGGATAAAGAAGAGGAGGATAAGGAGGAAGAAGAGGAAAATAAGGAATTTCTTACTAAAAAGCATAAAATTCATAGTAATTTTATATCTATTCCTATTATCTTTATATCTAGTAATTACTAGCCTATTAGTTAGAAATCTACTATTCCCTAAAAGGTTATACTAATTAAGAAAACTATTCTTATAAAGAGGGCTTCTATTACTAAGAAGACTATTTAGTAAACTACTATATTTATAGTAGTTATTATAATACTAGTATTTATCCCTATTATACTAATAGTATTTATTATCCCGATTATCTTTATAAAAAAGAGTTAGGGATATTTTTATAAGAATACATTTAAGCCCTAAATATAAGAATCATTTCTATTATATATATCTTTACTAAGTTATTACTAAAGTATACTAGTATATCTAATTCGGGGATATACTTTTTAGACTAGTATTTAAGTTCTCTAAATAATTAATAGAATTGTTTTTTCTCCTTTTCTAAGTTATAGTTACTAAGTTCTTAGTATTAATAATAGGCTAATTATCTTATTTCCCATAATACTTAATTATCTATTTCTTAAATTTCTAAATAATTTCTTATATATTACTTAAGTTAGCTATAGTTTCCTATATATTATACTCTATAAGCTACTTAGTTTATTTTATAAAGAAGTATCTATTATCCCTTTCTTTTTATTTCGCTATAATATTTTCTATTTCTTATTCTATAGGGTTATCTCCTAATTTAGGAAAAATAGTTTAATTATTAGCATTTTTTCGTTATTCTGTTTATAACTCTAGTAAAAAAATAGGGAATATATTATATATCTAGTAGTATTATTCTAGTAGATATATTTTATATACCTATTTCTCTATTTTTAGTAATTAAAACTTTAATATATTTTAGTATTAACTTCTTATATTCAAATTTGAAGTTTTTTGTTAAAAGTTTAATAACTACTTTTTAATTATATATTTGTAATTAATATTTCGAGTTATATACTTTTACCTTATTTTTAACTACTACTTATTAATATTCTATTATCTAGTAATATATTTAGCTAATATAAGTAATTAATTCTATAATATTTTATATTATTAGGTTTTTCTTAGTTATATATTTAACTATTCTTAAATAGAACCTATATAGTCTTTTTATTAGCGAGTATTTAGTAGTATTATATTTATTATTATTATATATAAATATAGATTCCCTAAATTATATTATGTAGATAGTAGGTGAATTACTAGTAAATACTTTAAAGTAATACTTTAATATCTAGTATATTTACTTTATTTAACTATTTTATCTATAAATAGTATATTATTAATAATTATTATTTAATTAGTTATTCTACTATAAATTCTTCTTAGAATTAACTAGTAAAGAATTTATCTATATTACTAATAATATTTTCTAGGGTATTAAATTAGTATTCTACTTCTTCGTAGAATATTACTACTAGTTTTATAGTTATTATTTATATTATTATTAGAATAAATATTATAAATTTCGTAAATTTGTCTATAATTACTATAATAGTATTATATATACTACTATCCCTATATATATTCTCTAGTAATCTTATAATAAAGTTTATACTAATTTCTTAAAATAGTTTTACTAGGATAAGTAAAGACTATAACTAGTTATATAGTTTATATTTTAGTATTTTAATTTCCTAGTAGATTTAATATAATATTTTATAATCCTATATATTTATAGTTATATTATTCTAATAGAAGTTTTATTTTATAAAGTTATAGGTTTTATTAGTATTTATATAGCTTATTTTATTTTTATTATAGTATAGGTAAATAATTTTATATTTTAAGGATTTTATATTAGGTATAACTAGTTTTCCTCAGAAGAGGAGTGTTTTTTCTATATTTACTAAGTATTCTTTCTATTTACTAGCTATTTTCCAGGCTTTTTCTATATATACCTAATAATTTTCAATATAGGTTTATAGTTTTTTAATAATTTGTTTAATATTCTTAGAATTTTTTATAGAGTATACTATTTTGTTTTTTTATAAAACTGTTTATTATTAAATATAAAATATATTATATTAGAATAATAATCCTAGTTCCTTATAAGTTCCTTTTACTTACTAGTATTTACTAAGTATTCTCTATTTCCTTATATATCTTTTTACTATAAGTAATTATAGCTATAACTATTATTATTTTTCTAGTATCCCTAGTAAAATAGTATTTTAGGGAAATTAAGTAGTTTCTGCTTCTAGGTTTAGCTTTTATATTAAAGTACTTTTCTTATACTTATATTATCTAAGTAAAGGTTTTTACTAATTCTAAACTTTTTTTAGTTTTAATAAGCTTTTAATAAGTATCTACTAATAATAGTTTAGTAAATTATAGTTTATTTATAAGAGTTAGTAGTATATTACAATACTTTATTTTTATTTTTATATAGTTTAATTATCTAGATAATTTATCTACTAGATTAGTGACTTTAGGTTAGTATTTTAGATTAAAGTTAAATATTAAGAGTTTATAAATCTAGTAAGTAAACTTTCCTTAAAAGTCTTATATTAGTACTATCATAATATCTATTAGGGTTTAATAGTTTATTAGGATTATAAATTTCTTTAAAAGTCTTATTAAGTAGTAATTCTAGTAATTAAAGCTTTTAATAATAGCTAATAGTTTTTATTAACCTATTTCCTATTTCTACTCTATTTTACTAAACCTTTTTAAGTAGTAAGTAACTAGTTACTACTAGGTTTCTACTTTTTATAATAGGATACTTAGGATTACTTACTATAATATATTTATTTCTACTCTAATCTCCTTAATAGGGTTTTAGTACTAGAGAATAATTACTAAATAGAAAATATTCTATAGTACTAAGAATATAGATTTTATATCTTCTAGTTATAAGAAGATTTTCTTTTCTATTTTTGTTTTAAGGAATATTATAAATAGTATTATTACTTCTAAGTAATTAGTAATAAATTTATAGTAAAAGTTATAGAAATTTAGAAATACTTAAAATCCTTTAAATATCTCTAGTAGTTTCTTTTTAGTAATAATCTGGATTTTTACTAGGTCTATTTTAATACTTTTTTAAGTAATTATATACTTGAGGAAACTTGTTTTTTCTATATAGAATTTATATTTAAAGAGTTTAGTAAAAAGATATATTTAGTATAGCCTAGTAAGTATTTATAATAGTATTTTAGTATAGTATTTTCTAGTACTTATTATATATATTATTATTTTATCTATATATACTATATAGTATATATTAATTAAACTAGCGAGTATATAGTTAATATATACTTGAAATAATACTAGTATACTAGTAAGACTAAATGGTATTATTATATATTCGTAGTAGTTATACTATATCTTAAATACTATTTTCTAGTAATTTTCTAGCTAAATCCTAATATAGTAGTAAGTGTTTTTGACGTTAATATTTGAGATTTATATTATTTTTTAAAGTCTATCTAGGAGCTTACTAATAAGTAGTAGTAGGTACTAGTTTTTAATTATAATTCTATTAAGATTTCTATAGTTAATATATAAGTATAGAAAGCTATTTTTCTTTACTATAAAAAGGATTAGTATATTTATTTTATTTATAAATAACTATATACATCTATTTACTAGGTTTTCTATAATGTATATTTTTAATTCTTCTAATTACTACTTATTTAGTAGATATATAAATTTATAAAGTAGTTTCTTATTTAGTTTTAGTTTAATAATATACTTAGTATTGTTAAGGACTAGGACTAATTTCACTATAATTTTATTAAATATTCCTTATTTATTTATAAGTTTTCTAGGGGGGAAAAGCTAATAGCTTGCTCTCTACTGCGACTATTAGTAGACATATTACCCCCTAAAGTATAACTTTAGCTTTACTACCCCCGCCCCTACTAATTACTATAGCTAGCCCTTAGTTAATCCGGGGCTAAACCCTTCGCAGATATAGTAGCTAGTATACCTGCCCCGCGTTAACTTTTTCGTAGATAATAAATAACTAATAACTCCTTCTGTGATAACTTTACGCTTTTACACTTTTATACCCTCATGCCTTTATAGCTATATATAATTCGAATATCTCGAGATATTTAATTACTACTAACTATAAGTACTCTATTTAAATTATAACCTCGATATCTATAACCTTAATATCCCTACTAAGCTTTACCTACCCCTAAGACGAGACTTTATATTACTAATATGAAAGTTCTCTATTACTAATATAAGTTAACTTATAATTTCTATATAAGTATAATAGAACTTAGCTTACTTTTATTAATAAATAATTTTGATATATTAAGTATAGCTAATTTATAAATAATACTTATATAGATATAGATATTTCTAGTATAACTAGATAGTTTTTAAAACTCTTATAATTATAGTATTATAATATTTTAAAGTATCTAGTAACTAGTTTTATAGTAAAGTATTAATATTAGGCTATTATCTAATTAATACCTAGTTTCTAATATTGTTAGTTTAGTATAGTAGTTTATAGGATAGCTAGATGATTTTCTTTTAAATATCTATAAACTACTTATTAATTATAGTATTTAGAATAATCTTATTAAAGCTTAGTCTAATATACTAATAGTTTTAGTTAAAATAGTTTTAGCTAGATATTTCTATACTTATTTTATAGTTATCTTTTTATAAGTAGCTATATAGATTTCGAAGAGGTTTTAGTATTATTATAAAAGTATAGTTATAAAAAAGTGATAAATTATAGAATACCTAGTTTTTATATCTCGAAGTAAACGTTTTATTTTATTCTATCTTTAAGAGGTTTAAAAAAGTTCTTAACTCTTTAACTTTAATAGTTACTTTTAGCTTTATATATTAAGCCTTAGTTTTAATAAAACTCTCCCTAATTATTACTACGAGGTTTTCTACTATTATAGGGTTAAATATTAGAACTAGGGGTATAATTATCCATAATAATAAGTAATTTCATTACTGTTTTAATTAGTTATAAGCTAGTATTAACACGAATGCTATTACTAAGTAAAATTTTTAGATAAATCTATATATAGAGTAAAGAGCTTAGATGCTATTCTAAGTATAGAGTAAAAGTAACTAAATAAGTTTTCTAGGGATATTTATAATTATAATAACTTTATCTATTTCCTTCAAGATTTCTATATAAATTTCAAAGTTATTACTTACTTTACTAATATATAGTATATAAATAGTTTTATTATTCTTAATAATTTCTTAAGTAAATATTTCTAGTTTAGTAATAGATATCTATTTATAATACTAAGTATTTATTGAAATATTTATTATAATACTTCTTTAGTTTATAGAATTTTATTTTCATAAAAAATCTATATATTTTTCTAGCTAGTAAGTACTAGTAAATAGTTAGCGTAATTTCTATAGGTAACTATTTAAACCTATAAGAAAGAATATTAGCTAGTAATATTTCCCTAGCTCTAATACTAAACTATTGAATTTTTCTAAAGTAAGTATAGTTATTTTAGCTAAGATTAGTTTTAGTAATATTACTAGTCATTTACTAATAAGGTTTATTTATAAATATAAATTTATATTTACTACTATTTCTCTTTCTTTAATACCCTAGAGAATAATTATTAAGCTTATAGCTGTTTGTTTTATAGAAATTAATTTCTTAATTAGTATAGGGATTATTAGTTCTATTTCTATACTTATTTATTTTCTTAGATCTCTTTAATATAAAAGCTAGTATTAATAGCCTAGATTAAGATATAAGAGTTTATAATATTCTACTTTTAGTTAACTATTAGTATTAAATTTATACTTAGTTTGGATTTATAGTTTATAGTTTTATATCTTATTTTACTATATAAGAAATATACTTCTATAATCTATAGTATAGTTAATATATATATATTCTTCTAATTTAGGGTAAGTATAGTATTACTTAACTTACTAGTATTTTATTATTATCTATTTAGTATTAATAGGATTAATAGATTTATTTAGTTTACTACTTTTAAGAGTAGTAGTAGCTAGAATAACTATAAGCTTATATAAGTTTATTTATACTTCCTATTTCATATTAGTTTACTAGTATAGTACTATTAGAGTTCCTATAGTTTTTTAGCTTCTATTACGATATTTCTAGCTTTTAAGATAAAAAAATTAAGTTTCTCTATTTCTTTTTTTAAACTAGGGTATAAGTAGTAGAAGTAGATAAAAACTTCTTTTTTACTTTAATTAAATCTAAATATATTTAGGTTTTAGTATAATACTAACTATTTAGTATAATATTATATAAATAACTAGTATTCTCCTTATTATATCTTTTTAAGTTTCTATTTATATAACTTCTCTTATATCTCTAAGTTAATATACTATTAGCGAATAAATACAATAAAATTAGCTTAGGCAAGTTTATCCTCTAAGCTAGTTTTATAGTTTTTCTATTCTATTTAGAGTTAAAATACTAGTTTCATAAGTATTTACTAGATCTATTAGTTAATTATATTACCTAATTAGATCTAATAATTGTTTTTAATAGTAGCGATCTAGTTATTATTAATTTATTTAACTATAAACTCTTCCCCTATTATTTTATAGTTATATAAAAGTAGTTTCTCCTAATTTTTAAATAGTCTAGGTATTGTTAATTACTTAGCTAATTATTAGATAAAAGCTATAATCTACTCTTTATAAGCTTTTTACTATTTTTATATCTACTATTAGTATATTACTATCTAGGACTATATAGTTTCGAGTATTTAGCTTATAATACTTACTAGATCTAGTTTAAGTAGGAATAGTAGCTATAATAATACTTAGGATTACTCGTTAAATCTAGGTATTAGTTATTGAAAACTCAGTAACTATTTAGCTTTTAGGGGTATAGTAGAAGTTATTTTATTTTTTCTTCCTATATTAAGAAATAAGTATTCTTTCTTATAAGATATACCTTATATAATATCTTCTAATAATTACCCCTTCTCGATATCTTTAATATATTATTAGTAAAGGCTTATATTAATACTAGGCTTTTAATTATCTCGAATAGTATATAAGAGGTATTCTTTTAGGGTTATTTTTCCATAAAGTAACTATTTTATTATTATTATTACTTCGTTTACTTAATCCCTAGTAATAGTATAGTATAATAGTAGTAGTCTTATTATATATTTCTATTAAGTTAAGTACTAATTATTCAAGTTTATTAAGGTTTATATTGGGTCTATATTTATAGAATAGCTATTCTCTATAATATTAGTTACTACCTAATATTTTTACTTATACTAGTTACTTAATAAATTAAGTAGAAGTAATAGAATTATAAAAGTATAGCTAAAGGTTTTTACTAGGAAAAGTTCAGATATATAAGTAAAGTTTATATTACTATATAGATTACTACTTAAAAGATCTGAGTTATAATCTTTCTACTAAAAACTCTTCTAGTACTTAGCTAGCTAGTTACTAGGTATACTACGTAATCTATTCGTTATATTTTTATAATACTTTAGAGTATAATAATAATATAATTATAGAAGTTTTAAAAACTATCTAGCTATACTAGAAATATCTATATCTATATAAGTATTATTTATAAATTAGCTATACTCGATTAATATATTAAAATCATTTACT
>RYZW01000978.1:7325-19930 GCA_004367215.1 Colletotrichum trifolii | reverse complement strand
CACTTCATCAAATAATTACCAATAACATAGAACAGCTTCTCAACATCAAAAAAAAACAAAAAAAAACAGCTAAAACAAAACAAACAATCACTAAACCAAAACCAAAAAAAACCCTTATCAACAACATTATCCCTATTATAAATAAAAATATAAAATATAGTAGTAATAAACATAATCTATAATATCTTCATAGAACATACAACACAATAATAATAAAATAAAAATAAAAAAAAGATATATATAGAAAAAAAAAATAACAACAAACTAAGTAACAAACATAAAAACATATCTAAATCAAATACTACATAAACAAAAGTAAAACAACAATAAAATATATATAGAAATAAATAGATAATACTTACTAAATATATAACGAAATCTTATAGGGAACAATAATAAATCTCAAAAAACTATTCCCAACAAATAAATACCACAAAATCAAAAACGTTAACACATCACCAAAATAACAACAAACATATTCACAAATAACAAAAAAAGCAAATAAAAACTTAATACTACTATTAGTAAAAATAAATTCTATTATTTAAACTATAAAAAATCAATAAAACAGACAATAGTATTATAATAATATAATTACTAATATCAAAAGAAATATTACACATAATAAATAATCAATAATGAAACATAAATTTCACAGGGGATATTAGGAGTATATAATTATAAACTATATATAATAAATAATTAGTAATATAATATAAGTTCTATAATAGATATTAAAAACATATAACTATAACCTTAGAAACTAAAGTTCTTAGAAGGGGGGATAATTATAAAAATATAATAAATAGACTATATAATATACCTAATAACTAACTAACTAAATACTAGAAGAGTTTTTAGTGGAAAAATCATAACTTAGATCTTTTAAGTAATAGTCTATATAGTAATATAGATTTTACCTATATATCTAAACCTTTCCTAGTCAAAGCCTTTAGCTATACTTTTATAATTCTATTGCTTCTACTCAATTTTTTGAGTAACTGGCGTAGGTAAAGATGTCGGGTAGTAATTAATATTATGGAGAGTAATTACCCTACAGGCATAGACCTAATATAAGCTTCAATAAACTTTAATAATTAATGCTTAACTTAGTAGAGGTGCGTAGTGAGACTATTGCTATTATGCTAAACTATCGCTAAGGATTGAGCGAGCGAAGTAATAGCGATAATAGGATAGTTACCCTAGGGGAGGATAATCCTAAAAAGAGATACCTCCTATATACTACTTGAGATGATTTAGGGCCTAGTATTAATATAAGCCCTTGCTGATAGTATGTTGAGGAATTCGAGAGGGGGGAGTTGTTGGAGGACTTGATATAGGATATATCCTATAGGTGGGAATACCTACCTCCTAATATAGGAGGAAGAAGTAGAGTAACTTCTACTACGCTTTTAAAAGCTAAGTAGTTACTAGGTTTTCGGCGACTGATACCTGGATTTGACGAGTGATCCTGAGTACTATTGTAGATATTATTCTTACCTAGACTAGATATAGTAGGTATTATAGGTAAGGTACTTAAAACTATATAGTCCTAAATAGTGATATACTAAGAGCAAATATGAAAGTAATAGGAGGTTTATAAGGAGTAGATTATAGTTCTTATCTAATAACTAGCTAAGTGATTAGTAATACTTAGACTATTTAAGGATTAGGAGAAACTATTTTTATATAACTATAGAATAATAGGGGAGGAGTTTATAGTTAAATAGGTTAATGACTAGATTACTACTATTAAAGATAACTACTGGATCCGACTAGGTAGTATAATTAACTAATAGATCTAGTAGGTACTTATAAAGCTAGTATTTTAATTCTAGATAGAATAGAGAAACTATAGGGCTAACCTAGAGGATAAACCTACTTAGGCTGATTTTATTACGTTTATTTACTAATAGTATATTAACCTAGAAATATAAGAGAAGTTATATAAGTAGAAGTTTGAGGAGGTATGATAGGGAAAGTACTAGTTACCTATATAGTATTATACTAAGTAGTTAGTACTATACTAGAACCTAGGTATACTTAGATTTAATTTAGAACCTAGGTATACTTAGATTCGATTAGAGTAAAGGAGAAGTTTTTATCTACTTCTACTATTTATACCCTAGTTTGAAAAGGGAGATAGAGAAGCTTAATATCCTTATCCTAAAAGCTAGAAATATTGTAATAGAGGCTAAAAGACTATAGGAACTCTAATAGTATTATACTAGTAATCTAATATGAGATAAGGAGTATAAGCGAACTTATATAAGCTTATAGCTATTCTAGCTGCTACTACTTTTAAGGGTAGTAAGTTGAATAAGTCTATTAACCCTATTAATACTAAGCGGATAGTAATAAGATACTAGTAGGTTAGGTAATACCACGCCTACCCTAGGTTAGAGGAACACGTATATATTAGCTATACTACAGATTATAGGGATATATTTCTTATATAGTAAAATAAAGTATAGAGCTATAAACTATAAGTCTAAACTAAGTATGAACTCGATATTAATAACTAGCTAAGGGTAGAGTACTATAGGCTTTTATACTTCGGTCTAGGCTATTAATACTAGCTTTTATATTAAAGAGATCTAGGGAAATAAGTAAGTATAGAGATAGAACCAATAATCCCTATACTAGCTAAGAAGTTAATCCTTATAGGGAAGATAGCTAAAGGCTTAGTAATTATTCTCTGGGGTACTAAAGAGAGGGAGGTAGTAGTAGATATAGATTTATACTTATAAGTAGACCTTATTAGTAAACAGCTAGTAATATTACTAGGGCTAGTCTTAGCTAAAATAACTATATTTACTTTAGAGGGATTTAATAGTTTAGTATTAAAGCTAGGGAAGTGTTACTAGTTAATATTTTTTCTTATAAACTTAAATAGATACTTATAGAAATTATATTAATTATTTACTAGTACTTACTAGCTAGAAGGATACGTAGACCTCTTATTAAGATAGGATTTTATAAATTAAGAGAATATTATAATAGATATTTAAATAAATACTTAGTATTATAAATAGATATCTATTACTAAACTAGAAGTATTCGCTTAAGAGATTATTAAGAATAATAAGATTACCTATATACTATATATTAGTAAAGTAAGTAATAACTTTAAGGCTTATATAGAAGTTTTTAGGGAAGTAGATAAAGTTATTATAATTATAGATATCCCTAGGGAGCTTGTGAGTGAGTAGGGAGTATTTGATAAGGTTGCGGTAAAGTTAGTCCTAGTCCTCGAGAATACTGAGTATACTATTAAACTAGAGCTAAATAAGAAGCTACTTTATAAGCTTATATATCTACTAAGTAAGTAGTAACTAGAAGAATTAAAAGTATATATCGCGGAAAACCTAGTAAATAGATATATATAGCTATCTATAAGTAAAGCAGGTATGCTAATCCTTTTTATTCCAAAGAAAGATAGCTCCCTATAATTATATATTAACTATAGAGGTTTTAATAAGGTTATGATTAAGAATTAATATTTACTACTACTTATTAATAAATTTCTAGATAGATTTCAGGGAGTAATATAGATTTCGAAAATTAATTTCAAGGACACTTACTACTATATCAGGATTAAGCTAGAGGATTACTAGAAGATAGTATTCAGGATATAGTATAACTACTACGAATATATAATAATACTATTTAGCCTTACTAATATACTAGTAACCTTTCAGGTATATATTAACCGTATACTCGCTAGTTTAATTAATATATATTATGTAGTATATATAGATAATATTATAGTATATATAATAAGTACTAGAGAGGACTATACTAAAACGCTATTATAGGTACTCGCCAGGCTACGCAAAGTATATCTTTTCACTAAGTTCTCTAAATACGAATTTTATACGGAAGAGATAAGCTTCCTGGGGTATATAATTACTTAGGAAAATATTAAAATAAACCTAGTAAAGGTCTAGGCTATTACTAAGTAGAAGCTACTAGAAATATTTAAGGAACTTTAAGTATTCTTAAGCTTCTATAATTTCTACTATAAATTTATTACTAATTACTTAGGGGTAACAGTACTATTTATAGCATTCTTTAAAAAGGGGATGGAGAAGAAAGTTTTCTTATAGCTAGAAGATGTGAAGTCTGTATTCTTAGTACTATAAAATGCCTTTTACTTAGCAACTATTCTCTAGTATTAGGACCTTATTAGAGAAACTAGGGTAGAGATAGATATATCATAGTAAGCGATTTCGGGTATCCTATTATAGAAAGTAGAAAGCTAGTAGTAACTAGTCACCTATTACTTAAAGAAGTTTAGTAAAGTAAAGTAGAGATAGGGAATAGGTTAATAGGAATTAGTAGTTATTATTAAAAGCTTTAACTACTAGGGGTATTACTTAATAGGGCTTTCAAAGAAGTTCATAGTCCTAATAGACTATCAAGCTTTAACAGGTATTATAATAGTACTAATATAGGACTTTCAGGGAAGGCTTATTTACTAGATCTATAAACTTTTAGTATTTAATTTTGATCTAGAGTACTAGCCTAGAGTTACTAATCTAGTAGATAAACTATCTAGATAGCTGGACTATATGAAAGGAGAAATAGAGTACTGCGATATACTACTAATTTTCGCAGATAAGTTATAACTCACTAAGTTATTACTAATAGATACCTATTAAAGGGTCGCTAAAACTAAAAGGAACTTAGAGTTAATAAAAGCTTTTACTTAAATAATATAGGTAAAGGAAAAGTATTTTAGTATAGAAGCTAGACCTAGAGGTAGAGGCTACTTAATTTCCCTAGGGTACTACCCTACTAGGGATACTAGAAAGATAATAATAGTTGTAGCTATAGTTACTTATAGTAAAGATATATATAAGAGGATAGGGAATACCTGGTAAATACTAGTAGGTAAAGAGAACTTGTAAGGGGCTAGGGTTATTATTCTAATATAGTATATCCTATATTTAGTAATAAAGGGTTTTATAAAAAACGAAATAGTATACTTAATAGGTGATTCTAGGGATATTAAATAAGTTGTTAAAGAGCTATAGATTTATAATAAAGATTATTAGGTATATATAGAGAAAGCCTAGAAAGTAGCTAGTAGATAGAAGGGGTATTTAGTAAATATAGAGGGGATACTCCTCTTCTAAGGAAGATTAGTTATATTTAATATAGAGTCCTTAAGATATAAAATTATTCACCTATACTATAATAAGAGTAGGGTAAGTTATATAGGTACTAATAAGACTTATAACTTTGTAAAATAGAACTTCTATTAGAATAATATAGCTATAGATATATAGGACTATATAATATTATATTAAATTTACTAGGGGATTAAGGTATTAAGGTATAAGCTATATAGCTAGTTGTAGTTTCTACTTATCCTAGTAGGACTATTTTAAGAAATTAGTATAGACTTTATTATAAAATTACTAGAAAGTATACATAGAGATAGTAGCGTGTATGATACTATCCTAGTAATTATAGATAGGTTTATGAAGTTTATAATATTTATTCTAATAATAAAGTAGATAATAGTTATAGAGCTAGTAGTAATATTCTATAAGGAAGTAGAGTACTAGTTTAGTACCTTAGAAAGTATTATTAGTAATAGGGATAAACTTTTTACTAGCTAATTTTAGGAAGAATTTATAGTAGAATAACTAATTAAATAATAGTTATTAATAGTATACTACTTATAGATAGATGGTTAAACAGAGCGAATATACTAGACATTAGAGTATTATTTCAGAGTATTTACTAATAGTTCACCTACTATCTAGGTAGTATAACTCAGGGAAGCTATATTCGCATATAATAACAATAAATACAGTACTACTAGGTACTTGCTAATAGAAAAGCTATATAGGTTCTACTTGAGAATAGTTAAATATATAGCTAAGAAGGACCTAATAGTATAAGGTATTGCAGAACAGGTTACCTATATTAACTAAATATGTTACTAGATAGTAGAATATTGGTAAATAGTAGTTGAAAGTTAGGCAAAAGTATATAACTTAAAATATTAATTATAAGTATATAATTAGGGAATAGTTATCAGGTTTTCAATAAAGAACTTTAGGTTTAAATATAAGAAGTTAGTATTAAAGTATATTAAAGTCTTAATTACTAAGAAAATAAAGGAATAGGTATATAAGATATATCTACTAGAATAGTACTACTAGATATATAATATATTCCCTATCTCTTTACTAGAACTATAGATAGAGCGGCGAAAGGATGCTGATAGCTAAGCTATTTTTCTTAAGTTAGAAGATAATTCTATAGAATAAAAAGTAGAGGATATTATAATAAAATAAGGAGAGAGAGATAATAAATATTTCTTTATTAAATAGGCTAAGTAGCTTATAGAGTATAATATATAGGAGACTATAGCTAACCTAAGTAATATATAGGAGGTTATTTAGAAATTTGAAAAACAGATAATTAAATATTATAAGAAATAGGATAATTAGCTTATTATTAATACTAATAACTCAATAACTATATCCTAGAGGAGGGGAAGAAACAATTCTATTAACTATTTAAATAATATAAAAACTAGCCTAAGAGGTATACCCCTAAATCGGATATACTAGTATACCTCAGTAATAACTTAGCAAAAATATATATAATAGAAATAATCGTCATACTTAGGGCTTAGGTATATTCTTATAAAAGTATCCCTAACTTTTCTTTATAGGGATAGTAGGGATAATAAGTATTATTAGTATAATAGGGATAGGTATAGGTGTTATAGTAGGTATTATAAGTATAGTAGTTTACTAGGTAGCTTTCTTAGTAGTAGAAACTTTCTTTATAAAAATAGCTCTCTTGATTAGCGTAGCTTTTCAGGGAAGAGTAGATTTGTAGGTAGTAGGTTAGCGGCTAGTAGACGTAGAAGTAACTGGAGTAGATATAAAATTACTATAAGTTTTATGCTTTTTGGCAAGAAGCTCCTCATTTTCCTCCTCTTCTTCCTCCTTATCCTCGTCCTCTTTTTCTTTATCTTTATTATTAGAAGAAGAATAATACTAGGGGTTTACTAAGTAGATTTCAGAAGATAGGATATAATTAATAAGCATAAACAAGTTAGTATTACTAGTAGTAGGGCAAGGAGCCTATAAAGGGGTCTCTATAACCTTAGATTTTTCGCTTTTATTATCATTATCATTATTACCCTTACTACTATCTTTGGAAAAGTATAGCGAATATAGGGTATAGGCCTAGTAAGGTATAGTAACTTCAGAACTACAAGGAATAGGGTAACTACTAGTAATAGTAACAGGGTATAAAAGTATATTATACTCTAAATATTTAGTAATATAGTAGTAAAAGTTATTATTAAAATAAGGAAGTATCGTGATAGGACAAATCTTAATACCCTTAAGGACTAGCATATAATAAAAATTATTAAGAAAATAAAATAGTACTTCCTCTAGAATATAAGTAAGACTATTATTCTAAAAATAAGTAGGTTATATAGTAGATAGATAGCAAAATACCTTAGCTTTATTTTCTAGGGTATTAATCTATTCAATTAATTAGCAATAATAACATAGTAAGCTTTCAGCGACTTACAGCAAGAATATATATAAAATATAAGTATTTACAGATAGAAGATATCTCTTATAGGAAAAATTAGTCTATAACTAGCTTCTTCTTCGTTACCCCCTTAAGGGGGTTTTAAATAATTTCGCTAGCTTTACACTACTTCACTAATAGCTTAGTAAGCGTATAGAGGAGCTTACCCTTATGCTTAGGGGTTATCTCTCTCTATTTAAATATATAGTAATAGATTATAGCTTGGTTCTAAGTCGCCTAGGTAGTACTATATAGCTTAAATAAAACCTAAAGTATAAAATATTAATAATAAATAGTAAAGGGATAGTGAAAAGATAACTTACTCTATAATATTTTTATTTATTCTTCTTATAAAGAATATATTTTATTAAGTAATTACTGATAATATAGAGTAGTTTCTTAATATTAAGGTAAAGTAAAGAAAGATAGTTAAAGTAAGGTAAACGGTTACTAGGCTAAAGCTAAAGAAAGCCTTTATTAGTAATATTATCCGTATTATAAATAAAAGTATAAAGTATAGTAATAATAGATATAATTTATGATATCTTTATAGAATATATAGTATAATAATAATAAAAAGAAGAGAAGAATAATAAAAAGAAAAGGTATATAGAGAAGAGAAGTAATAGTAAGCTAAATAGTAAATATAAAGAGGTATCTAGGAATAGGTATTATGTAAATAAAAATAAGATAATAATGAAGTATATATAGAAGAGAATAGATAATACTTGTTAAGTATATAGCGAAATCTTATAGGGGACTATAGTAAATCTTGAAAAACTATTCTTAATAAATGAATACTACGAGATCAAAGGTATTAATGCGTTACTAGGATAATAGTAAATATATTTATAAATAATAGAAAGAATAGATAAAAACTTAATATTACTATTAGTAAAAATAAGTTCTATTATTTAGATTATAAAGGGTTAATAAAATAGATAATAGTATTATAATAATATAATTACTAGTATTAAAGGAGGTATTATGTATAATGAATAGTTAGTAATAAGGTATAGGTTTTATGGGGGATATTGGGAGTACGTGATCATAGACTATATATAATAAATAGTTAGTAATATAGTATAAGTTCTGCGACGGATATTAGGAGTATATAATTATAGTTTTAGGGACTAAGGCTTTTAGAGGGGGGGATAGTTATAAAGATATGATGAATAGATTATGTAGTATACCTAGTAATTAGCTAGCTAGGTACTAGAAGAGTTTTTAGTAGAAGGATTATAACTTAGATCTTTTAAGTAATAGTCTATATAGTAATATAGACCCTACCTATATATCCGAACCTTTCCTAGTCGAGGTTTTTAGCTATACTCTTATATATATCTACTAATAATTATAATAGAAAACAAGCTATTAGCCTTTCCCCTTATCTTAGTTATATTTATAATATTTATTATTTCTACTATTTTTATAAAGAGAAATTAAAAGTAGTTTTATAAGAATATATTTAAGTTTTAAATATAATAATTATTTTATTTTATATATATTTATTAAGTTATTACTAAAGTATACTAGTTTTTCTGATTTAAAAATATATTTTTAGAGTAATATTTAAGTTATTTTAAGTAGTTAATAGGATTATCTCCTCTTTTTTCTAAAATTAATTATTAAGCTTTCAGTATTAATAATAGGTTAATTATCTTATTTCCTATAATACTTAATTATCTATTTTTCAAATTTCTAAATAGTTTCTTATATATTACTTAAATTAGCTATAATCCCTTCTATATTATACTCTATAAACTACTTAATTTATTTTATAAAGAAATATTTATTATTTCTTTATCTTTATTTTATTATAATATTTTCTATTTCTTATTCTATAAAATTATCTTCTAATTTAGGAAAAAAAGCCTCGCTATTAGTATCCTTTTACTATTCTATTTAGAGTTTAAATAAAGAAATAGGGAATATATTATATATCTAGTAGTTTTGTTCTAGTAAATATATATTATATATTTATTCTTCTATCTTCTTAGTAATTAAGACTTTACTATATTTTAGTACTAATTTCTTTTATTTAAACTTGAAATCCTTTTTTAAAAACCCGATAACTACCCCCTAATTATATACTTATAATTAATATCTTAAGTTATATATTCTTACCTAATTTCTAACTATTATTTACTAATATTCCGCTATTTAGTAATATATTTAACTAATATAAGTAATTTATTTTATAATACTTTATATTATTAAGTTTTTCTTAGTTATATATTTGATTAATTTTAAGTATAACCTATATAGCCTTTCTATTAGTGAATATTAAGTAGTATTATAATTATTATTATTATATATAAATATAGTTTCCCTAAATTATATTACCTAGATAATAAGTAAATTACTAGTAAATATTCTAAAATACTATTTTAATATCTAGTATATTTATTCTATTTAACTATTTATCTATAAATAGTACATTATTAATAGCTATTATTTAACTAGCTATTCTACTATAAAGTCTTCTTAAAATTAACTAATAAAGAGTTTATCTTTATTACTAATAATATTTTCTAGAATACTAAACTAGTATTCTATTTCTTCGTAGAATATTACTACTAGGTCTATAGCTATTATCTATTTTATTATTAGAATAAATATTATGAAGTTTATAAACTTATTTATAATTACTAGAATAGTATTATGTATACTATTATTTCTATATATACTTTTTAGTAAATTTATAATAGAATTCATACTAATTTCTTAAAATAGTCTTACTAAGATAAATAGAAACTATAACTAGTTATATAATTTATATTTTAATACTTTAATTTCCTAGTAGATTTAATATAATATTATATAGGTTTATATATTTATAACTATATTATTTTAATAAAAGTTCTATTTTATAAGATTATAGATTTTACTAGTATTTATATAACTTATTTTATTTTTATAGTCATATAGGTAACTAACTTTATATTTTAGGGATTTTATATTAAATATATCTAGTTTTTGTTAGAAGAGGAGTATTTTTTCTATATTTATTAATTTCTTTTTCTATTTACTAGTCATTCTCTTAGTTTTCTCTATATATACCTAATGATTCTTATTATAGATTTATGGTTTTTTAATAATTTATTTAATATCTTTAGAGCCCTCTACAAAGTATACTATTTTATCTTTTATAAGACTTTTTATTACTAAATATAAAATATACTATACTAGAATAATAATCCTAGCCTTTTACGAGTTCTCTTTACTTATTAGTATTTACTAGGTATTCTCTTTTTTCTTATATATATTTTTATTATAAATAATTATAGCTATAACTATTACTATTCTTCTAATATCTCTAGTAAAATAGTATTCTAGGAAAATGAAGTAATTTTCACTTCTAAGTCTAGTTTTTATATTAAATTATCATTCTTATATTTATATTATTCAGGTAAAAGTTTTTAAAGATTCTAAGCTTTTTTAGGTTTAATAACGTTTTAGTAAATATCTACTAATAATAATTTAGTAAGTTATAATTTATCTATAAAAGCTAGTAATATATTATAGTATTGTATTTCTTTTTTTATATAATTTAACTATCTAGATAGTTTATTTACTAGATTAGTAATTCTAGGTTAATACTTTAGATTAAAGTTCAATATTAAACATTTATAGATCTAATAAGTAAGTCTTCCCTAAAGGTTTTATATTAGTACTATTATAATACTTATAAAAGCCTAATATTTTATTAAAATTATAAACTTCTTTTAAAGCTTTATTAAGTAATATTCCTAGAAATTAAGATTCTTAATAATAATTAATAGTTCTTATTAGCTTATTCCCTATCTTTATTCTATTTTACTAAGTTTCTTAAAGTAATAAATAATTAGTTACTACTAACTTCCTACCTTTTATAACAAGATACCTAAACTTACTTATTATAATATATCTATTTCCACCCTAGTTTCTCTAATAAAGTTTTAGTACTTAAAGATAATTACTAAATAAAAAGTATTTCATAGTATTAAGGATATAGATTTTATATTTTCTAACTATAAAAAACCTTCTTTTCTATCCTTTTCATAAAAGGAATTATAAATAGTACCATTATTTCTAAGTAATTAGTAATAAATCTATAGTAGAAATTATAAAAACATAAGAATATTTAAAGTTCCTTAAATATTTCTAGTAGCTTCTATTTAGTAATAGCCTAGACTTTTACTAGGTTTATTTTAATATTTTAGTATAGTTATCTCTAATATCTATTATATATCCTATAATACTATCTATATATATTATATAATATATATTAATTAAGCTAGTAAGTATATAATTAATATATACCTAAAAAGTTACTAGTATATTAGTAAAATTAAATAGTATTACTATATATTTATAGTAGTTATATTATATTCTGAATACTATTTTCTAGTAGTTCTTCAATGTAGTTTTAATATAGTAGTCAATATCTTTAAAGTTAATTTTTGAAATCTATATTACTCTTTAAAATCTATCTAGAAACTTACTAATAAATAGTAATAGGTATTAATTGTCAACTATAACTATATTAAGACTTCTATAATTAATATATAACTATAAAGAGCTATTTGTCTTTAGAATAAAGATAATTAATATATTTATTTCACTTCTAAATAGCTATATATATTTATTATATTTTCTATAATATATATATTTAACTCTTCTAATTATGATTCTTTTAGCAAATATATAAGTTTATAGAGTAATTTCTTATTTAGGTTTAAATTAATAATATATTTAGTATCCTCGAAGACTAGGACTAATTTTACTATAATTTCATTATATATTTCCTGTTTAATTATAAGTTCCTTAGGGATATTTATAGTTATAATAATTTTATTTATTTCTTTAAGGATTTCTAGATAGATTTTAAGGTTATTACTTGTTTTACTAATATATAGTATATAAATAGTTTTATAATTCTTAATAATCTTTTAAGTAAATATTTCTAGTTTAGTAATAGATATTTATTTATAATACTAGGTATTTATCTAGGTATCTATTATAATATTTTCTTAGTTTATAGA
>RYZW01000977.1:448-21110 GCA_004367215.1 Colletotrichum trifolii | reverse complement strand
TTTAATATTCTTTCTTAATAAAGTCAAAATAATATAATAAAACTAGAACTTATAGTATAAATCTTTTAGTTTTCCTAGATTAACTATAAAGATAAAAAAGGTTTTTCTCTAGTATTCTTAATTTATAATATATAGATAAAAGGGGGTTAAGAAAAAGCTATATAAGTAAAAGATAACTACTAATATACTACTAGTAAATTACTAGATAAATATACTATATTCTAGAATATTATATTATTATTATTATAGAACTAAATAGTTATAGTAATACTAGTATATAAAGTTTATTTAGATATTATTTATTAAATAATAAAGATATTCTTACTAGAAAATTTAATATATATATAAATAGCTAATTATATAATAGGGAATAATAGTATTTTACTCTACTAGGGTTAAGTCTAGGTCCCTCAATATGAGTTACTAATAACTATAAATCTCTAAATAATTGATAATTCTTTAGTCCTAGGCTATCCTAGTATTAATTTAATATTTATAGTATTTTTATAGGACTAGTATTAAGATAGTATATTAAGGGATATTAAATATTTTATATAGGTATATAATATTTACTAGTATTCATATAGAAAATAGTAGTATTACTAAAGCTTATTATAAGTTTTCTTAATTCTTAATAAATTCTAGTTATAAACTTCTATTAACTTTATAATAGANTATTATAGAAAGTAACTTAAGATTTCTTATAGTAATTATAAACTAATTATCAAAATATATCTAGCTAGAAACTATAATATCTATAACTATTAAAAATTATATAGAGAAATTCTAAGATACTTAATAGTAGTTCTATAATTTCCCTATATTAATTATAACTAGCTATAAATTGGACTAAATTAGTATTTTCTAGATAATATTATACTAGTTAATAGGAATATAGTAGTTCTTATTAATATTATTCTATCCCTAGATAAATAGTAAAATAGAGAAAATAATACACGAGATCTAGGTTTTCCTATAAATATATATTACTTTCTTATAACTAAACTAGCTAGCTTATATTACTATTTATTAGTTAGTACTAAATAATAAAGATTTATTAATAATTAAAACTAGCCTAAATAAGCTCCTAAATAGGTTTAGTATTATACTTATCCTATATTCTAAAATAATAAAATAATCTATATATTCTAACTTAGGATAAGTTTTAGTTTTCCTATCTTACCTTAAAGATAGTATTATTATAACCTAAATAGTAATAGTATATATATCATAATATAATAAAATAAATATAATTATAAATAAGATATAATAAGTAGCTAAGAAGTTCTAAATAGGGGATAAAATATAACTATTATTATACTATATTAAAACAAATTAGTTAAATAAGAAACTTAACTAAGTATTTTCTAAGTATAAAATTATTAATATACTAAACCTACTAAATATTACTTTAAATATCCCTATAAATATCTATTTAATATTCTATATTAATTTTATTAAATAAGTAGAAAATAGCTTACTACTATTATAATAATATATAAATATATAACTTAATTCTATCCTAGTTATAGTTAGAAACAATAGTAAAACCTATAAAGAATATAATATTGAAGAAATACTAGTAATAAAGAAAATATTTAGGTGAAAATATAACTATAATATATTAGTTAAATAGAAAGGTTATAATACTCTAATATAGGAACCTTTAGAAAGCTTTACTAATAACAAAGCTATAATATAATTTAAGTTATAGTATAGGGATATTAGAGAAAATAATAGTTTAATATTAATTGATTAATAGTAGAAAACTATATAGGCTATAAATTAAGTAATATAATAGCCCCTAGGGGATATATATAACTACTTACTAGATTTACTCCTAGGGTACTAAATGAATAAATTAAGTAAATAGATTAGTATTATCCCGTATCTCCTTATTACTTTAGAATTCCTCTTCTATGATATTATTATCCTCTTCTACTTTTTCCTTATTATTAGGGATATTAATAAGTAGTACTTATTTATAAATAAAGTATTATTAGTATTAGGCTAGGGAAATAATAGTATAATAGTAATAGATAGGTAAACTAGTTTTAATAGGGTTACAAATATAGCTATAATATTAGTAAGGTAT
Organism: Colletotrichum trifolii; assembly: GCA_004367215.1. Lineage (NCBI taxonomy): Eukaryota > Fungi > Ascomycota > Sordariomycetes > Glomerellales > Glomerellaceae > Colletotrichum > Colletotrichum trifolii. Next base: position 19,015 of record RYZW01000977.1, on the reverse strand, counting down.
AATATAAATACTAGAACGTATTATAGTACTTTATTATAAAGAAATTAGTATAATAAAAATAAAGAAAGAAAAGAGGGGAAACTTACTATTATTCGTATAATACTACTAAAGCTAGTAATAACTTACTCAGGAGTAAAAATAGAAGTAGAAATAAGAATACTTTTAATATAAGAAATAGGAGTAATAAGTATAATAGTAATATAAGTAAAAGCTTCCTATTAAGTATAATAGAAGTAGTTATTATAATACTAAACTATAATAGAGAATTTAAGTAATAAAATAATAGTATAATAAGGTATAACTATATTTTCTATCTTAGAAGTAGTAATAATGGGGGAGATAATATAATTATTATTTTCAACTAAATAATTAATTTAGTAGCCAGTAACGCATAACTTAGTATTTATAGTAAAAAGGTAAAATCCCTACTTATACTTACTTTTTATTCGTAAATACTTGTAGTAGGAGTAGCTATAACCCTGTATATAGGAGTAAGTAATACTATTCCTATTTTACTTTAAATAATAGTTTAGGCAAATATTAATAACTATTTTAGGGAATTAGTTATCGTTATTATTAAAATCACCTTTAATAATATAGCTACTATAGGTATAAATAGTAAGTTTAGAGGGGGTAAAGTAATAAGAAAAATTATTATTAGGGGGGCTAGAACTAGTAGTAGTAGTAGTCGATATAATAATAAATAAAATGCAGAAAAGGGAAAAAAGTAAAAAAATAGTAATTTAGTAGTACTATAATAGTTACGAGATAGGAGTCATATAAGACTTAGAGGAAAAAAAACAAAACTATATATAGGGGAAAAGTAAGGGGCTTCTTATAGATAGATAGAAGAAAAGTATAGTATAAGATTACCTAAGGTAAATATAGTACGAATTTTACTATTAGTAGGACTATCTAATATTAATAATACCTGAATTTTCTTATTAGTAAGATTATCTAATATTAGTAGTACCTGAGGAAGTTATCTTAATAGATTTTTCTTATTAGTCGGGTTAGTTTAAATAATTAGATATTATAGTTATATTATAAAGCTATAGATATTACGTATTACTATAATAATAGAATAGCGGGGTAGTAGAAAGTATATTATAAACCTAAACCTTAAGGCTTATATAGGATATTACTATTAAAGCTCTATATAACTACTACCCCTATAGTCTAGTAAAAAGTTTTTACCCTAAGTATAAACTCTTCAAATTTATTATAATACTATTAAAGTACTACTAAAGCACCTCTTATAGCTAGCCTCTAATAAGTCTAAATAAAAGTAAACTAAGTATTATTTTTATTTATCTATCTTAAAAAAGTCTTGATTAATCTTTAGTTTTCCTTTTATCTAGTAAACCTAAATATTATATTTTTTTCTTTTACTTAAGAATTAATTAGGGAAGGGGAAAAGTTTTTTTTAAAAAGTAAAAGCTATATAAATAAACTCTCAGGAGGTAATGGTAGTATTAGGAGAAAGTTCTAATTCTTTCTTTACTAACTAAATAATTAGTATTATAAGTTTCTTATAAAGTAAAGTAATAGTTATATTTAGATATTATTATAGTAATTCTTCTATAATAGTACTAGTTGTAGAGGTTTTTTAAGGAGTATTAGTTTTCTCTATTTTATAATAATAATTAGTTTTAATATTTAGTTATAAGTTTTTATTAGGAGCTATACTCTATTAATAGTATTTTAGGGATTATAATTAGTAAAGAATAGTATTTTACCCTAGTTTTTCTATTTAATAGGGAACTATACTTAATTTAATATTTCTTATATTCAAGAATAGTACTTTAGTTTGGTATTTCTTCTTAATTAGTAAGGAGCTATATTTAACCTAGTATTATCTATATAGGGGATAAATCTAGGTTCTAAATATATAAAAAGCTAGACTTAGGCTATAATTTAGTTATAAGGAATATAAATACTATTTATTTAGAACTAAAGAATAAAAGAGAGGTTTTTATAAAAAGCGTGAAAAGTCTACTTAGAAGTAGTACTAGGGGCTTACTAGTAACTTACTAATACCTAGTTTCTTAGGTATAGTTATCGAGACTCGGGTAGAGCTAGAGTTAACTAGCTAGGTATAGCCTATAATACCTATAAAGATACTTCTAAAATTACTCTTATTTTTATACTAACTAGATTTCATAAATCTAAATTAGTTTCTATAGTTTATTTTAAATTTATTAATATTATAATTAGAAAGGTACTTCTTACTATTTTAGACTCTAGTATTAATAATTTAGAGTTTACTATAATAATTATGAAAACTTTACTTCTTATAAAGTCTTCTATACTTTATACCTTTACTATTTATTTAGAGCTTTAGATACTAAAATAGACTCTAAATAGTACTAAAAGAGATAATTAGCTTAAAGCTATCTATACTAAGATTAGTTAACTAATTAATTAAGGGGTTTTTAAAGTTATTCCTACTAAATAGCTTTTAAATAAAAATCTTATGAAAAAGCCTATAGGTATAAGATAGGTCTTTAAGTATAGATTTAACCTAAACGGAACTATTCATAAATATAAAGCTTGTTTAGGAATTAAAGGCGTTTAGTAAAAATATAATATAGACTACTTCTAGACTTACACTAAAAGCTTTAATCTAGTTATTATTAGAACCCTTTTAGCTATAGCTATAGTTAAAAACCAAGAAATCTACTATATTAATATAGTCCGAGCTTTTTTATATCGGGATTCAGACGAAAAGATTTATATTGAAATCTCTCAACTACCTCTTATAGAATCTTTCGAAAGGTTTCCTGGTCTAAGTTTAACTTCAATTTAGACTAGGTTTTATTATTACTATAGGTTCTATATGGACTTGAATAGAGTTTAAAATAGTAATAAAAGAAAATTCAGAAACTTCTTAAGGATCTAGGATTTTTACTTTTAAAATCCGATAAAGCTATTGATGATAATAATAGTTTTAATAGTCTTATTTATTCAGTTATTTATATAGATGATTTTGTCATTTTTAGATAAAATCTAATTATTATAATTAGATTTAAATCTTCTTTTTAAAGGTTTATTCATATAGAAGATTTAGGGGAGATATCTTATCTTTTAAGGCTTAGTATTACTCAAAGTTAAGCTCAAAAGATTCCATAGATATTTTAAGCTTACTATATTAAGTAGTTATTATCTAAGAATAATCTAACCACTATAAAGCCTTCTAAATTCCCTCTTAATCCTAAAGTCTTAAAAGATTTATTCTTTATAGAAGAAAATCCTAATTATAGCTTTGAAAAGGATTTATTATAGTAATATTTATAACTAGCTAGTAGTTTTATATTTCGTAGAGGTATAACTAAGCCTAATTGAGCTTTTTTAGTAACTTTTATTAGTAGGTTTCTACAAAGACCTACTAAGAAACTACTAGAAATAGCTATAGGTATATTCAAATACCTATCTTCTACTACTAATTTAATACTTACCTATAGAAAAAGCTTTACTATAAATTTAATAAGCTCTACTCTTCGGATTAGGCTAGTTACTATAGTACTTGAAAATCTACTAGGGGCTATTTATTTACTATAAATAATAGGCTTACTTTATAGAAATTGAAAGAATAGTCTATAATAGCTTTATCTACTACTAAAGCTAAATTTAATAGTTTTTGAGAGACTATTAGAGAAATTAAGTAATTATAAGATTTATTTTCAGAGCTAAATATTCCTATAAAGCTTCTTACTATTTATACTAACAATAATAGAGTTTTAGCTCTAGTCTATAACTCTAAGTACTACTAGTATATTAAATATATAATTATCAACTATATCTTTACGTAATAAGAAGTTTTATTAGGTAATATAGAAGTTAAGTATTTTTCAACTTCTAAAATACTTGCTAACGGCTTAACCAAACCTCTTCCTAGTTTTAAATTCGCCGAATCTCTTAAGCTAATATGCCTAATTAGTATTATAAATACTTATTAATTTTACTAGGACTTTTAGCCCATTTTTAATACTATACTTCTATATAATAGTACTCATTATAAGTACTATAAATTATCTTTAGTACTTTATTTCTTTTATAAGGTAACATAGAATAGTTACCTATAGTACTTATAAGTATATAGTAACTTTTACCTACCTTTTTCACTTATTTATCTTTTACTACTATAGAGTAAAAGAGGGGGTATTAAAATATTAGGTTATAGGTATTTACGTTATAGTAATACTTAACTTACTATTAAATATTCTCTAGAATATTCTACTCTACTTTTTCTATAGGATATTTACTAGTGATTAACTTTAGTATTCGTAATTACTTATGTAAGCCTATATTACTCGAGTTTTTATCGATTACTAATAAGAATATTCCAGAACTAAGTATAGTACTATCAAAGAAAGCTTCTATACTATCTTTTAGTATACATTTAGATTGACTAATGTTAATATCGTTTTACTAAATATAACTTGTATTCACTCTTTTATTCTATTTTCTCTTCCCCTGAGAATATCTAGTAAATATACCTTTAACGTAAGGTATCACTTTACTAGATATAAGCTATATGCCTACCTATCTTTCAACAAATAGATATATCCTATATTAAGAAATTTAGTATTATAGAGGTTTTCATATTCGACTATTATAGTAAAGCTGTTTATAGAAATTAAATAAAATATATAATCTAATATTATATATTAAATTATATAGATCCACAATTTCCTTAGTTACCTAGAAAGAATGATTATTAAGTCTATATTAGTACAAATAATTAATGTTAAATCATGATATTTAGGGGAAGAGAGAATTTGAATAATGGAGTAAAATATATATAAATTTATAATTATTCTATTAAAGAAGTAATAAATTAAGATAAAGTAATTTTTAAATATACAACGACTATTAAAAACATTACTAAAGTCTTTAGCTTCATATAGAAAACATTTAGCTCCTAGCTAGGACTTATATATTAATTTAATCTATACTCATAACTATAGCTATAGTTACTTCAGGTCTTTAAATTATACTATATTCAACTAGAAGTTATACCTTTCCTACTATTAGCTAATAACTACTTCTATGCTAATTGAACTTCGATATATATACTTTTTTAGATAATATCTAATAGGCTACTTCTAAGATATTTTTGAAGTATTTAGGGTTATCTTCAAATACATTACTTTTAAGTATTAGATTCTCCTTTATTGTTTCGATTTCGGGTTTTTAGTTCTACTAATTACTTTATCTTCTAATGATACATCAAGACTAAATATAGCTATAATTACTTTAAAGGGGCTAGAGAAAGTAGTAAAGTTATTTTTATATAAAATTATTTTTTTCAGGCCTTTATAAGAATAGTTATAATTCTTATAGTTACCGATAGTAGTTATATTGAAGATCTTTAATCTATGTAAAATCATATATTTCTCCGGGATCTTCTAAACGTAATTGTACCTAGTTCTTAGCGATTACTCCATTTACCCCATAGATACTACTAGTATTGAGGAACTATTTAAATAGAAGAGATTTTAAATAGTAAATATAGTTAATTAATATAATAGCTAGTAACTATAGAAAACATATAATAAAAAGAAAACATAAGCCTATATCTATTATAACTACTTTCTATAAGATTATACTAAATTATTGTTTAATACTTATTACTAACTACTTTATTTGCTCCTAGCTATTAATAGTTACTAGCTATTAATTGCTACTAGTAAGAGCTCATAATTAGTAATAGTTATTATACTTAGTTTATATAACTAGAAAGTCTATAACTACTAGTTATACTTACTTATTATAAGATTCGAACCTACTACTCTTATTATAAAATAGTAAAAGCTAGCTAGACGTAAAACTACTACGTTAAGCGGGAATAGTTATTAATAGCTTTTATGAAATTAATAGTTACATTAAGCTTATAAGGGTTAAATATGGTAATAATTGTTATAGGTAGTCTACTTATATTATTATTATCATTAGTAGTAATATTAATATAGATTGGTCAGCTAGTCTGTAGTAGTCTATTATTCACTTTTATATCTATAACTAGTATTATTAATAAATACTAGTAGTGTTATTAGTACCTGACTAGTATAAGCTAATTTTATAAGATTTACTATAATAAGCTTAATACTTTAGAGCTACTATCATATAACTTATTATAAAGTTTATATTACAGGTTTATATACTTATTTATTACTCTATCACTTTTTAGCCCTTATTTCTAGCTTAAACCTAGGTTTAAACTAATAATTATACTCATACGCCCTTTTAATCATTTTTACTTATAGAGATATACATAGATTATAATACATAATTAGGTATTCTCCTATTATTGAGATTATTTACTAGCTATCATATAAGGCTGCTTATTAGGTAAGGGGAGCTGCATACATAAGACTCTATATTGATATTACTCATACTCTTATAAAACCCATTGAAAGACTACTATCTTGATCAAATAGAAGCTTTACAAATTTTGAATAATATAAATGTCTAGGAAATAATGTTCAAATAATAGAACTATTATTCTAGTAAAATTGAGTATAATCAAGAGAGTTTAGAACATTTTACAGGAAACCCTAGAAACTTCTTAGAGAGATGTTATCTTAGAAATTTCTATTAAACAACCTGCATAATTCTAGAAATAAGAATATAATAAATAGGATTCTAGGATAGAATATAAGGTTTATAGCCATAATAATATATAATATGATTATGACAATTATACTATATTTATATATAAGAAGAAAGCTTATCTTCTATATATAATATTGAATAGACTATATCAATCTATTAGTTTATCTAGTAGGGATAATTACATGCTATACGTGATCTCGTTATATATAGAAACGTAAAAGGGTTCTAGTATTCGTTATTCTTATTATTATTACATTAAATAACTATATAAAGCTATATAAAGCTCTAGATCTAAAGTATAGTAATGACTTACTAATTACTATAGTACTAGGCTACGGCTAGTAGTAAGTATTACTAGTATAATACGGAGAATATATAGCGATATATACTATATATATATATAGAAATATACAGCCCAAGCATAGTAGCAAATACTATACGGTATAATATAACTAACACTAATAACCTTTTTTTTGTTATATACTTTATATATTTCTATTTATATATAAAGCCTAAGACTAAAAATAGTCTTAAATAAGTACTAAAGATGCTATAAAGATAATATTAAAAATACCTATAGATGAATCATTCAAAATTATCCTTTTACCTTTTACTTAATGATATCTGAATACCATTTTTATTTACTCTGCTTAAATACCCTATTTGTCTATTTTAATAATCATATACTTTAGTTTAATAAACCTCTTAAAAGTATAGTTAACGATATTCCTTATGAAAGTATTAGTAATATTATTATTTCTACTAATCTATTATACTTTATAGAGTTTTTAGTATTTATATAACTACCTCAATACTATAATATTAATTATTAGGTACTTCGTTTTGTTAATACTAAGTTTCGCGAAATACTTGTAAAACTAATATAAATTAATATATATAATAGTTAAAATCTAAAAGAAATCGTAATATTTTTAAACCTTCTTAAGTAAGATAAATATAATATCAATAAGAGAAGAAGCCGATAGCTTGCTTTTTATTGCGATTATTAGTATATATAATACCCCCTAAAGTATAACTTTAGCCCTCCTACCCCCCTACTAATTACTATAGCTAGCTCCTAGTTAATATAAAACTAAACCCTTTATAATTATAGTAGTTAGTATACCTACTCTATATTAATCCTTTCGATAATAAATAACTAAGAATTCTTTCTACGATAACCTTATACTTTTATACCTTAATACCTTTATAATCATTAGTTTATAATTCGAATATCTTAAGATATTCAATTACTACTAACTATAAGTATTCTATTCGAATATTTATTATAACTTCAATATTTATAATTCTATTATCTCCTAGACTAAACCTTACTTACCCCTAAAATAAAACTTTATACTACTAATATAAAAGTTTTCCGCTATTAATATAAGTTAACTTATATTTTCTATATAGGTAAAGTAAGACTTAGCTTATTCATATTAGTAAGTAACCTGAATATATTAACTAAGTATAACTAATATATAAGTAATACTTATATAAATATAGATATTTCTAATATAGCTAGAGAGCCTTCAAAATTACTATAATTATATTGTTATAATACACTAAGATATCTAATAACTAGTATTATAATAGAATGTTAGAATTAAAATACTATCTAAGTAATACTTAGTTGCTAATACTATTAGTCTAGTATAGTAATTTATAGGATACCTAGAAAACTCTCTCTTAAATACTATAAATTACTTATTAATTATAGTATTCTGAATACTTTTGTTAAAGCTTAGTCTAATATATTTATAGCTTCAATTATTACTTATAGTTAGATATTTCTATACCTATCTAATAATTTTCTTTTTATAAGTAATTATATAGATTTGGAGGAAATTTCAGTTCTATTATAGAGATTATAGAAGAATAATAGATTACAGAATACCTAGCTTTTATACTTTAAAATAAGTATGTTATTTTATTCTATTTTTAAGAAGTTTAAAAAGACTTCTTACCTATAACCTTCGTAGTTACTTTTAGTTATATATATTAAACTTTAGCTCTAATAAAGTTCTCCCCTTATAGACTATTACTACGAGATCTTCTATTGCTATAGGGTTAAATATTAGAACTAGAGATATAATAATCTATAATAATAAGTAATTCCATTACTACTTTAAATAGTTATGAGGTAGTATTAGTATAAATACTATTATTAGGTTAGATTTATAGTTAACTCTACTTACGTAGTAAACAGCTTAGATACTATTCTAGGTATAGAGTAAAAGTAAATAAATAATATAAACAGAATATATATCAATTCGTCTAGTATAAATCATTAAAGTAAGTATATTCCTAATTTCCCTATTACTTTTAGGAGAAACATAATGTATAAAGTTACTATAGAAGTTAAACTAACTATTATTAATTACTATCTCTTAGCCTAAAACTATTATAAATTCTGGTTTAGATAAGGAATTAGTATTATTAGTAAATAAGCTATTAATAAAAGCATAGAAATATACCTAGGAGATGTTAAGTAATATAAAGTTAAAGCTATAGTTAACATACTCTATTTACTATTTAAAATACTCATCAAATATTGTAGTATTACTAAGAGAGAGTTACTACTTTTATATAATATATAAGATGTTGAATAATACTTTAAATTAATATATTAATTAACATATACTCTTTATAAGTACTATTTAATATATACTTTTTAAATACATTAAATATAATATATATATTCTTTAGTTACACTTGCTCTATACCTCGAATAGTATTCAAGCTTTTTATTTTATATATATATTTAACTATAGGTTTTACCCGATAATAGTATTTAAACTAATACTAGCTTATAATTAATCAAAATAGTAATGAAATTATTGATTATTATAGATAACTATACTCCAACTCTGATATTTAACCTTATCGTAATAGAAGACCTTGTAGTAATAATCTATATAGAGAAGGCTTTATTTAGGCTAAATCTTAATATAAATAGCTGAATTTAACTACTAAGGTTATAAGTTTAAGAGATTTTATAAACTTCTCGAAGATAGAATAAAGTAAATTATAAGGAGTTAAGTATTTTATGTTCTATTACTTTTCTATATTTATATCTTTTTAATAAAGCAAAGATCTCCCTGAAATCTATATAGCTACTTATAAAGAATAAACTATAGAATAAGTATAGAGATATCTAGCTATAACTATTATAAGTAGGATTATTACTTTATTAAAATAGGTCTTAATAAGATTATTTTAAATAGCATAATTAATAGGTGGTTTATAGATATTCAAAAGAATATTATCTAGCTAACTCATAACCTACTACCCTGAACTAAAAGAATTAGAAACTAGGTATTAATTAGGTAATACCTCAATATTAATGAAGTACTATATTACTAATTACAAGTTACTGTACAGTCTTATAGTAATATAATTATAGAAGTTTTAAAAACTATTTAACTATACTAGAAATATTTATATCTATATAAGTATTATTTCTATATTAACTATATTTAATGTATTAAACTTATTTACTAATAAGAGTAAGTAAAGTTCTGTTATATTTTTACAGAAATTATAAAACAACTTATATTAACAATAGAGAACCTTTATATTAATAATATAAAGCCTTTTCTTCAAAGTAAGTAAGATTTAGTCTAACGGATATGAAGGTTATAGATTGTAAAGTAATGATTAATATTTAAATAGAGTACTTATAGTTAGTAGTAATTAAATAGCTTTAGAGAGTTGAATTATATATAACTATAATATCAAGAAATAAACAAATATAGGGTTATTATAAAAGGAATCATTAGTTATTTATTATTGAGAAGATTAATGTAAGATAGATATACTAGACGAGGGATTCAGCTCGAGATCAACTAAAAGCTAATCATAACAAATAATAGGGGGGTAGAAAAGCTAAAGTTATATTTTAAAAAGTAATATATTTTCTATTAGGTATAGTAAGGAGCAAGCTATTAGCCCCTGTTATAGTATATATATTAAGGAATACTAGCTTTCTTTTAATACTTTGCATACAGATGGAAAGTATGACTACTAAAACTTAAGATTTCTCTATTAAAAATAAACAAGGTTATTTCTGTAAAAGTAATCCTAAGCTTTACTTTAAGTAAGGTTTTCTAGAACTCTTTATCTCTATAGTATAAAGGAGTAATATTAGAGGAACTAAAAGTATTATCTATTTATATACTTGGAAAACTAAAATCCTTATTAGTCATATACAAAATAAAAGAGTATAAATCATATATTAATATTACTATTTATAAATACTCTTTATAATATCTGGAATATATTACTTACTAATAAATGTTAGTTTTAGTAAAGCTATATATTAGTTTAGGAATAATTAATATAAGTCCTAAAAAGCATTACTTTTTAAAAAAAGAAGACAAATTAGCTACAATATACTTTATGAGCTTTATTTTAGTTGAAATACAAACTTAAGTAATATTTTCAAACTATATTGTTATATTATCTCCATAGAAAGCAATTAAGATTATAGCTAAAATTAAATATTAAACATTCCATCAAAGTCTAAGTAATTATATTATAATCTTAATTTTGCTATTATTACTGAAACTTTAAATTATGAGATATAACTTCTTATATATTCTATTAATATATTCATTCTTAATATTATTAATTATATATAACTTGAAATACTTATAATCTTTATAGAAAATAGAATTATATTTAGTTATACTTAGGGAATTTTATTAAAGGTCTTTTGATCTATTTAAAGTTACATACTTCTCGGGAACTTTTTAAAGGAAACTATACCTAGTAGTTAGCACTTACCTTATTTATCCTTTAGATACTACTAGTTCTAAAGAACTATTTAGACATAGAAAACCTTAGGTAGTAAATATAGTTAGTTAATATAATAGGTGATAAATAGGGAAAGTATANAAAAGGAAAGTATAAGCCTATATTTATCGTAGTTACTCTTTAAGGATTATAGTTATATAATACTAGATACTAGCTAGCTAGCTAGTAATACTTACTACTAGCTATTAATAGTTACTAGCTATTAATAGTTATTAGTAAAAGCTAGTAATAGCTAGTAGTAGTTACTAGAATTAGTTTATATAATCGGAAATTATATAGCTACTAGTCGCGTTTACCTACTGCAGGATTCGAACCTACTACTTTTATTACAATAGTAAGAGCTAGCTAGACGTTAAACTACTATGTCAAGCAGGTAAATAGAACTATATTAGATAATTCTAATAATACCTTTAGTAATAATACTTTTAATTTCTTTCTTACATAATTCCTCGAATAATAAATCTAGTATTATAATAATGTTTCTTTTATAGAAAATAAAAAAGAAAACTATATTTAACTACTCCTTAGCTATAACACATACTATGAAATATAGCTTTATATTATAATTCTCAATAAGTAATACTACTAGTACTTCTCTATAACAAACTAGTAAGAGTTATAATTATTATTATATACTAGTAATATTACTAACTATATAAAAGAAAAGGATTATTATTACTAATACTAGTAATATTACTATTATTTATACTAATAGTATTTTTAGTATTTACTAGGTATTCTAAAGTTCTATAAGATTAGCTATAGATAAAATCGGGGTATTATTATAGAACTTTATATCTCTATTTAATATTAGACCTCTAGTAGTAGTAATCGGAGTAATTATAGCTTTCTTAAAATCTTTTTTAAACATCAATACCTTAAAAATATAATCTAGTAAGATCTCTTAATTACTCTTCGAATATAGTTTTAAAACTATTATTGAAACCTTGAAAACTATAAAAGAAATTAAGAATATATATCTTACTATAAGTCGTAATAAGGCGAAAGAAGTATTATGATTTTTATTTCTCTTACCATATATATATAAAAGAAACTAAAATAGGGAAGCTATTATAGATAAGATATTAGAACTATTATATATTACTAAAGTAATATTAATAATATATTTAGTATTAATATAGTCAACCTCCTCTATTACTTTCTATATAGTATAAACCTAAGTAACTATGTTTAAAAATAGAATAAAGCCATCTATAAAATATAAATATATATTGAAAATAAGTAAAATAAATATTAAGCTATTTAGACTAGTAGTATTACTAATTACTTTATAGATTACTCTCAAAGATACTTCTTAAGTTATTAGAAAAACCTTCTTATAGTAAATCTTTTATATTAAAACGATGAAAATATAGTAGTATTTAACTTTACTAATACTATTTTATATTTCATTTAGTAATATTTAGACTGTTAATTTTATAGCTTTTATTTCTAATCTCAAAGTTTCAGATTAAGATATTATCCGGATTCTAATAGTAATTAAATTAGGAAAGCTTTAGTAACGGTTAATGTGTTATACTTTAAAGGTCTTTTTTATTACTTTTACTAAGATATTCAAGTAAAAGCGAGTAGTATTAAATATTATAGTAATATTGATAATATAAGATATAAAACTATATAGTTATATTAAGAGTCTTTGATGTATTTAAAGTTATATACTTCTCGGGAACCCTTTGAAAGAAACTATACCTAGTATTTAGCTCTAACCTTATATACTTTATAGATAATACTAGAACTAAAGAACTATTTAAATAGAGGAAACTTAAGTATTAATAATATAATTAAGTAATATAACAACTAATAAATTATTCGTACTACTATACTATAAGTATACACTACTACGCATAGTATATATACTTCTATATGAATATAGTATATATACCTATATACTTCTATATATATATATATATTATATAACTGTAGATTTCTATTTTTTACTAGTAATACTTATTACTAGTAATAATTTAATATTACAATAATTAGTAAATAACTATGCTATTATAGATTCAGTATTTTACATAGCTATATATATAACTATCTAATATAATAATACTAATAATAAATACTAGAATTTATTTTTAGTTATATAATTAGGGTATTTATAGTATATAATTATGTTTCACTAGATAAACTAATACTAATTAGTAATTAACTTATCTATTATTACTATACTATAGATTAATAAGGTTTCTTATACTAGAAAAAGTAATTATAAGCTTTTTACCAAACGTTTATATAAAATAGAAGACTATAAATATTAACTTAAATATTTTACAAATATTTCCTTTTACCTGAATTCTTTACTAAGAATTTCTAAATTATATACTAACTAACACTTGCTTGAAATAGTAGTTTAATGTCTAGCTAGCTTTTACTATTTTACAGTAAGAATAGTAGGTTCGAATCCTGCGGCGGGTAACTATAACCGGCGTTCCTACCTATTACTTAAACTATATAGTAACGGCTACTAGTAATTAGCTCTTACTAATAAGTATTAATAGTTAGTAACTATCAATAGCTAGTAATAGGTACTAGTAGCTAGTAGTGTTAGTATTATATAGCTATAATCCTATAATAAGTAACTATAATAAATATAGGCCTATACTTTTCCTTTATATACTTTCTATATTTGTTAGGTATTATATTAACTAACTATATCTTACTACCTAAGGTTTCCTCCATTTAAATAGTTCCTTGGACCTAGTATTATCTAGAAGGTATATAAGGTAAGAGAGCTAATAACTAGGTATAGTTTCCTTTAAAAAGTTCCCGAGAAGTATATAACTTTAAATACATCAAAGACCTTCAATACAACTACTATAAAGATTATATACTAACTTTTTATTAAAACTATTATTAAAGAGTTAACTATATATTTTTAAGATAACTTAGCTAAAAGTATTTTATAAAATACTAAAAGATCAAACTTCAATAATCCTTTTTAATACTAAATAGAAAATATTTAATAAGTATAACAAACTTTTTAGAGTATTACTAGACTTTTAACATTTATGAAATTTATGGTATCCTATACTTCTTATATTTGAAAAACCTATATAATATCTCGAGAACCTTTATTTTCTCTTAAAACATTTTCTCTTTTTAAGGACCTTTTACCCTGCCTATTAATATATCTAAATTAAACCCTAAATTAAACCCTATTATGATAATAACTTACGGAACCCTAGGTAATGACTATATAATCCTAAAAAAAGTTGAACTATATATAAATATAGATTTCTTTAGAAAACTCTTTAAAATTAACTATAATAAGTTTATAGAAATAAACACTAAAGATATTACTACTTATATAGTATTTTATATCTACTACTATAACTTCTTAAAAGTCTATAACTACGAATTTTTAAATTATGGTACAATAGACTTTAGTAGATAACGTATAGAACTATAATAATTTATTAATAAATATATAATCTACTACTTTCAAGAATATTGAATTAACTATAGAATTAAAGTTAATATAAAAAACGAGAAAGTTTATATAGTATTATGCTAATTTACTTAATATTAAACCTTGAAATATTAAACTCCTATAAAGCTTAATAATATACAGAAATATATCTTAAGCTTTAAGATTAACTTTGAATACTACCTTAGGAAGGTTAATAACTTCTTTAGAATAGATAAAAAGCTTGAATTACTTTTCTATATTACTAAACTTCAAATTAAAAGAATAATATTCATAGCTAAAACTTAGCTCATATCTAAAAACTTTATATAAAATACTTAGTTTTTTTTATTACTTATATAAAGTATGTAATTTCTACTGCTACTAGTAAGATTACTAATTTTTGAGTTATATAATATAAAGTTTTCTTATTAGTAAGAAATATACGGAAATGAAAGTAATATATAATATTTCTAGTAATCTTAATACTTCCTATACTCCTCTATTATTCCCGTATTCAAAAGCCTATCTATTAAATATACTACAGATTTTATAGCATTGTATAATAAAAATATACAATATAGTTAAAACTTCTATCATACTCTAAGAATTAAAATCTATATCTTCTATAACTATTACTTTAAACTTAGTATTTCATATTATATATAAATAAAGGTCCCCTTTATTATACTAAAAAATTTAACTTTCAATTTTTAATTTAACTACTTTATTTGTCCTAGCTAAAGCCTATAGTTTAATTAGATAGCTATATATATTTAAAAGTATTTTAGAAATAATAAGATCTACTAGATTTATTTATCTAATTAGTAAAATACTATTCTTAGGAATATAATAGTTAAAAGCTTGTGATGAATAAATAATATAGTGTATAGTTTGAAAGTAGGTTATTAAAAGGTATGTTTTCTCCTAACTAGAATAAAGTATTCGAACGCGTATAAATAGAATAGTTATACTTTATATAAGCTATTTACTTTGCGTAGTAGCTAGCAAAGTTATATAGTAGCTTTAGTACTATACGTATTCTTATATACTTCCCTAGTAATAGAACCACTAGAAATGCCCTTATATTATTCAACTAATATACTAAATAAATAAAATAGGGTAAATAGTTCCTAAGATAGATTTTCTAGTACTCGAATAAAAGAAATTAATAAAGCTATTATAATCTATTACATATTTAACTATTTTTATTAAGTATTAATAAAAGCGATCGGTTGGTTCTTTCTAAAATCGCTAGTAATCCGATCTTTTGATATATTATAAGTAAATCGTCTACTAATTTTTTACTTACTAGTTTTCTTTCTTCCCTTCTATATTAATATTTATAATAGTTATTTTCTTTTTTATAAGTAATATATACTACTAATATAGATTCTATATGTTAGACTTTAGTATAATAACATATATTAGTTATTATTAATATCCTAATTATAGGATAAACTCTTTGAGTCTATTAAGAAAGATATTATTAAACCTGAGGACCTTTTTGCTAAGGCTAAGGAATAAGCTATTAATAATTAATATAATATTACTATTACTTTTCTAGAGTATTTAATATCTATCTTAATTAGTAATCTAGTACTAGTTCTCGCTTATTATATCCCTAAATTAGAGTGATTCCTTCTTAATCTTATTGTTAAGAATAATAGAAAATTAATATTTATAATTACCTTAGGTATGTTTTATTTTTATATACTTAAGAAAGATAATAAATACTAAACTTAAAATACTTTTCTATATTCTTTTTAAGAAATCTATTTTATTTATTAGTTTTTAACTAATTTCCTTTTTTTTGAAAAATTTAATCCCCGTTTCTTTCCTTTTTTCCTCCTTCTCTATTAATATATTGTTTATCTTTAGTAAATTCGTCTAAGAGTACTCTATATCTAAGATTTAAATATTATTCAATTTCGTCGGGGAAAATAACTTTATTAGTAATTCGAATTTTCTACGATAGTATAAAAGTGAATTATTTTACTTAAAAATATTTATTTATTTGTATTTTGAAGAATTTCCTGATTTATTAGAGTATTTCTTACTATCCCCTAAACTTACTAAGATATCTAAACTAACTAGTATTATAAAAAGAGGAACTATTTTAACTAAGAATCCTATTACTACTACTAGTTTAAAATATCCTTATAGTTATCTTAGGAAAGTTACTACTCTAAAACCCTTTTTTATTAATAAAGAGGATAATTTAACTAGTAACCCTAAAGAAGAAGAAGAAGTACCTAGGTTTATGAGTAATAATAATAGAATACTCGAGGCTATTACTAATAAAAAAGATAATATTAAGAAAGATATCGAGGAAATAGCTGAACTACCTAAGAAATATATGAAAACTATTACTAATATAAGAAGAAAATCCTTATAAATTAGAGATTAAGAAGTTTTATTAGAAATAAATAATCTTAAATATTAGCTAGAAGCTACTAAATAATAGCTTATAAAGCTTAGTAATAAGTCTACTTTTCTAAACAAAACCCTAATTAAATCTACTTTTTCTAAGAAAAATAAGATTACTAAAGAATATGAGAATTACTTATTCTAATTAAAAGCTATTAAAGATTTATAATTAGTTCGAATTATCCCTTATATAATATATTACTCTTGTTTTATCTTTTTACAAGCCCCTATTTCTATACTATTAGTATTAATAGTTAAGATTTAGTTTCTAACTAATACTACTAGTATAAAAATAGTTTAAGGATTATTTATATACTAGTTTTTAATTAAATTTATAAAGTATTTAAAAGTTATTTAGAAGTTCTCTAGACTTTTAAAACTAATAAAATAAGTATTTTTATCATAGACCTAAGCCTTAGGGCTTATATAAGATATTGCTATTAGGGCTCCGCATAACTACTACCCCTATAGTCTAGTAAAGAGTTTTCACCCTAAGTATAAACTCTTCAAGTTTATCATAATACTATTAAAACACTACTAAAACACTTCTCGTAGCTAGCTTCTAATATTAATAAACTTCCTACTTAGGTTTAATTTAGTAGTAAATAGTAGATACTAAAAGAAATAGAAGATAGTAAAAAGATAATAGTAAATACTACTAATCTAGAGTTTTCTATAAAGCTTCTAATGGACTAATAGTAGACTAACCTAGTAGACGACGAAAACTAATCCTTTTAAGATACCTTTATAAAACTCTAAATAGATTATAACTTAGCCTTATAGGTATTATAGGTACCTAATCCGAAGTAGAAGCTGCTCCCTATTAGTACCCCCTTTAATAGTAATACCCTCTACTTTCCTATATAGTAGATAATTATATAGTATAAGTTAGAGGTTAATTAGGCTTTTATTAAGAAACCTAAGGATTTCTAGTAATATTTATAGATTAGCTTATTACTTAAAGTCTAGATATAGGTTAACGACTTTTATACTATATAAAAGCTATAGTATAGTTAGGATATTAATATATTCTTCTAGTACTTTACTAAGTATTATAAGAACCCCTACTATAGTACTTAGGCCCTCAAGAAAATTCACTATTTCTATTAGAAGCTTAAATAAATATTTATTAAATTCTTTGTTGAGTTTAAATTAGCTATAAAATAAATAGGGGGGTATAACTAGGCAGGGGATATTAAGCTAAATTACCTCTATCTAGCTCTCTCCTACTAAATTCGGATAGCTACTATTAGCTATAATATTAGCTA
>RYZW01000974.1:3191-21132 GCA_004367215.1 Colletotrichum trifolii | reverse complement strand
TATTCTAAGATTATAACTATTAAAATTCGATATAAGTAGTAAATCCTTAAACACTATATATTTTATAAGAAATCTACTATTTTAGTTATAAAATTAGTATAGTATAAGCTTTTTCTTAAATATTACTAGTACTAGTAGTATATTATAGATATTATTTGAAAACCCCTAAAAAGTAATAAATAGCTCTAGTATTAATATTTCGGGTATCCTGGTAAAGAGTTTCTAAACTACTTTATCTCTATTATATAAAGTATTCGGATTACTAATAGATATTCAAAATATAATAGTTACTAGTTTAGTTAAAAAGTATATAAAGTATATAATATTAGTATAGCTAAGTAAAAGATTTATTGTATTAGGCCTTTCTAAAAGAAATAATACAAACTATTATTGCTATTATTTCTACCTCTAATCTAAAGTCTTTAAATTTAAGAATTATATTTAAATGAATGATAATTGTAAACTCAAAAAAGCTGTAGTATATATTAATCCAATATATTCTAAAAGCCTCTTATATTCCTTTTACTAAAATACTTAATAACTACTAAGTAATATTGAATATTATTGTAATATTGATAATGTAAAATATAAAGTTACTTTTAATATACATTATATTAGTAATATTCTTCAAGTTAAAATTAATATCACTATAGATAATAAAACGGAAATACATAAAAGCTATGCTATATATCTAATACTAGTAGTAGTACTTTTCAAAAACCTTAAGAATATAATATTAAACCAGATATCCTACTTTATTGAAAAATCTTATAAAAGTATATAATAGCTAGATATCTGAAGTAATCATAGAGTTTCAATATCTCTATCTCTATAGAATATATAGAAGTAATTATTCTCTCTTTGTTAAAAAGTATGTATAGATATTCTTATTTTTAAATCATTAATAGAATCTTCTCATATTAACAGAACTAGTTATAGATGTTGTTAAATATAATACTGAAGTAATTTATATCCATAAAATAGAGTAGGAATAAGGTATTATATACTATTACAAAGAATCTAAGTATTTCAACTATTCCTATAGTTATAATTAGAGAAGCCTCACTAAAGTATATTATTTATAGTTTTCTTTAGAGATATATAAGAGGAATAGAAAACTTCACTATCTACTTAAATGTCGTAAGTTATATATATCTAATAATTAAGAACCCTGCTTGACGTAGTAGTTTAACGTCTAGCTAGCTTTTACTATTTTATAATAAAAGTAGTAAGTTCGAATCCTACGGCGGGTAAGCATAACTAGTAGCTATATACTTTCTAATTATACAAACTAATTATAATAACTGCTACTAGTTATAGGTATTTACTATAACTATTAATAACTAGTAACTATTAATAACTAGTAATAAGTACTAGTAGCTAGTAAGTATTAGTATTATATGACTACGATCCTATAATAAGTAACTGTAATAGATATAGGTATGTATATACTTTCTATTTATTAGCTATTATCTCAATTAACTATATTACTACTACTTAAGGTTTCTTCTATTTAAATAGTTCCTTAGCTCTAGTATTAAAAAGTTTATAAAGTAAGAGCTGACTACTAAGTATAGCTTCCTTTAAAGGGTTCCCGAAAAGCATATAACTTTAAATACATCAAAGGCTTTTAACACAACCAATACTAATAATTAAGAAACTAGTAATACTTAAGTTAAATAGGATTTTTGAGAAAACAGTACTCGAGTAATGGTTTTTAAGTATAAAAATAAATATAAAAGCTATAATAATGTTTTCGTCATTACAAATACTCTTTTTCATAAAGGTAAATAATATTACCTAATATTAGAAGGCTCTAGTAATTTTACCTCTATTAAACATAATGAGGTTCTTACTTGAAAAGAGTATTAAAAACTATTAAAAAGGTAGTATTCTTATCTTTAAAGTCATACTATAGTAAATACTATAAAGTGGTATTATTTTCTTTATTATCTCGAGAAAGGTCTTTCAAGTTATTATTTAAGCTATTAATACTTTTATAGTCTTGAAAGAAAGTTTGGTATGCTATAATAGAATATATTTTAAGACTAGTATTTAACTTCTACCTATGATATAAAATATATTTCATAAACTAATAGCTTATTTTACTATATGTATAATATTTCTTGTTTAAATAGCTATATATAAATTTAGGGAAGGGATAAGTACTATTAAGTAAAAATAAACATAGATACTACGAAGTATAAATATAAATAGAGTATTGATTATACTATTATATAGTATTTTAGACGTACTTTTCAAGAGAGTTATATATATAGTTAGTTTAAAATTCATTGTTAATTCGTTTCTAGCTATTGTTTCTACTATCTTAAATATATTTTAATCTTTAGATTAATATAGTATCATTTATACCTAATTATAATTGATTATAAATACTCTAGAAATTTACTATAGAAGTTAGAAGAACTAACTAGTATTTAAATATATTATGATATATACTTATAAGTTAGAAATAGAATATTATATTTATATAGAAGTTTAGTAGAAAGGTTTTTTAGATGTATATAGATTTTGATATCAAGGTTTAAAAGGTGATTTCTTTGTTCTTTCCAAGGTTTTTATTCATAATATTTTAAAGAGTAGTATTTTATTTATTAGGGAAATATAGTTATTAATAATTGTTATTGTTAAAATAGTTCTTTTCATAGTAAGTTATGTGTTTAAAATATAAGTTAAAGTTAAAGTTACTTAAATATTTAGAGTAATACTTGGAAACTTAATTGTTTGATATAATAAGAAATATACTGATATATATATATAATATAGGATACTAAGTTTAAAGTAGCAACTATAAAGAATATAGATTTTTACTTTCAATGTATTATATAGGTTTCTATTATACTTCATATGTTTATTCTATAGTTCTATAAAGTTTATAGTATATTTAGCTAAAATGGTATTAAAGGAAATAGTAGAAATATTATATAAGGGGTATTTAAGTCACTCTAGAAACTATAAACCATTATATGTATAGTATATTTCTTATATATAAAAAGTCTTTATCTTATAAAACTTATATATTAGTATAATCTTTGAGTAGGTATAGTTTTAAGTCTATAGATATAGTACCAAGTCTACTATGTAGCTATACTAGTTAATACAATGCCTAACTATTCTATTTATATATATTCGAATACCTTATTCTACTTTTAATGAAAAATATACTTTTCAATAACCTATATTCAAACTATATACTACATTATTTATTGATTATAGTTATAAACCTAAAAATACCCGCTTAACATAGTAGTTTAACGTCTAGCTAGGTCTTACTATTATAGTTAGAGTAGTAGGTTCAAATCCTATAGCGGGTAAGCGTAACTAGTATTAATATATTTTCCGATTAGTAAACTATATATAATAACTACTCCTAGCCATTAGCTCTTACTAATAACTTTTAATAATTAATAATACGTAATAGCTAGTAACTTTTAAAAGCCGGTAACTATTAATAGCTAGTAATAGTTATTAATAGCTAGCTAGTATTAGTATCATATAACAATAATCCTATAAGAATAACTACAATAAATATAAGCCTATATTTTCCCTTTATAATATACTTTTTTATTAAGATATATTTCCCGTATTTATTAGCTATTATATCAATTAACTATATCTTACTATTTAAAGTTTTCTCTATTTAAATAGTTCCTCAGAACTAGTAATATCTAGTAGGTATATGAGGCAAAGGCTGACTACTAAGTAAGGTACAGCTTTCTTTATAGAGTTCCCGAGAGGTATATAACTTTAAATAGATCAAAGACCTTCAATATAACCACTATACTAATAAACCTAGTAATATTTAATTTATCTTTAAACTATTACTAGTTAATAAATATAAAGGAAATCTATTTCAATCTATCTTGTTAATTCATTAATAAACTACTAAAAATTATATTTTAAACAACTGGTAGTCTTAATATAATAGTAGAACTATTTAAAAGCTCTAACCTTAATTATTAGTATATTATATAATAAATCTATATGATAACCTAAAATATCTAGGAATATCTTAATTTAGATATTAAACCTAACTTTAATATTTTAAAACTAATTAATATATCTAACTTTCATAAATAGGTTAACTAAGAAAATACTACTTAAAATATAGTTATAAATACTAAACTTTCTATCCCTAATACTAAAGATATTTTTCACCATAATATAGTATATCTTAGGTTTTAAGTAATTGAAGAGTTTACTTATAAGGAAACAAAGAATTATTATAATATAAGATAGATATAAATCAATACCACTATTATGAATAGCTTTCTAATATTTGTCTAAAGGAAACTCTTTAATAATGATAATATCTCTCTTTAAACTTTTCTAGTAATTCTAAAATATTAATATACTTAGAATAATTTAGGTATATTATATTAAGTTATAATAGAATACAAGAAAATTCTTAAGAAAGCTCATTTATATATTCCTAGTTTAGTATATTATAATAAATAGTATACTATCCGTTTTTAAACTATTCTATATTAGATTCCTAGAATCTAAGAAACGTTTATAATTAAGAAATAGTTTTAAAGATATAGTTAATATATTTCGCCTAGTTAAACTATAACCTAATATTAGAAAGTTATTAAACAAGAAGTTTTAAACTTAGAAATTGAAAGTTTAGTTGAAAAGAGAAATCTCTTCTATTTTATTTAATACTAATAGAAAGTTAATGAAAGAATACATTAAATCACTATTTATATTAGCTCTTCTTATAAAAAAGTTAAAGATATCTCAAGCTAAGTTAATATACTTATATAATTCCAGAAACTACTTATACTTTCTAGNTCTTAAGAAAGCTCATTTATATATTCCTAGTTTAGTATATTATAATAAATAGTATACTATCCGTTTTTAAACTATTCTATATTAGATTCCTAGAATCTAAGAAACGTTTATAATTAAGAAATAGTTTTAAAGATATAGTTAATATATTTCGCCTAGTTAAACTATAACCTAATATTAGAAAGTTATTAAACAAGAAGTTTTAAACTTAGAAATTGAAAGTTTAGTTGAAAAGAGAAATCTCTTCTATTTTATTTAATACTAATAGAAAGTTAATGAAAGAATACATTAAATCACTATTTATATTAGCTCTTCTTATAAAAAAGTTAAAGATATCTCAAGCTAAGTTAATATACTTATATAATTCCAGAAACTACTTATACTTTCTAGAAAACTATAAGTATATTAAATGTACTATTATAAACTTATATACTAGATTCCCCAATAATTAGATAATAGTTATTATTTAAAATAATATTATAAATAAGATAGATAATTTAGAATTATAAATCTGTTACCAGAGATTAGCTAAAAAGATAAATACATTCTAAGCGATATACTAGTAAAACTAAACAAATTCTTATAAATACTCTAAAAATCAAAATAGCTCTTTTAAATAGTAAATCTAGTAGTAACTACTATTTTTCTAACTTAATATATATAAATATAATCCTACTTGTTTTCGAAAAGCAACTATGATCCCCCTAGAAATCTTCTTAATTATTTAAAAACTTTACTTATTTTAGAGAAATATAGTTTTTAATAACTATAAAATAGTTTGTATTATTAATTATGAGAATAAGTACGGTACTAAAGCTACCGTGCGACTCTACTAGCCTATATAAAGCCTAACTATCCTATTTATACGCGTTTAAGTATTTTATTCTAGTTTAAATAATTTATACTTTTTAATAACCTATTTTAGACTATATACTATTCTATTTATGTATTATATTTATAAGCCTAGTAATATTAAATTATCTCTGAAATATATATAGCTAAGAAATAGAACAGAAATCCTTTTTAATCTATTTTATTAATCTTTTAATAAATTATTCAAGAATAGTATACTTACTTACTAGTAGTCTTAATACAATAGTAAAACTATATAATAGTTCTAAATTTAACTATTAGTATATTATACTATATTTCTATATAACTAGCTGAGACATCTAGAAGTATATTAATCTAGATATTTGACCTGATTTTAATATTGTAAAATTAATTAATCTAATTAACTTCAATAAATAGCCTATATGAAAAACTACTATTTAATAGAAGATTATAAGTACTAAACTCTATACTCCTAAGACTAAAAAGGTTTTTAATTACTATTTAGTAAATCTTAAACTTTAAGTAATTCAAGAATCTAACTATAAAAAAATAAAGGAATATTATAATATAGTTTTAATACTTACTTAATATAGTAGTTTAACGTCTAGCTAGCTTTCACTATTTTATAGTAAGAGTAGTAGGTTCGAATCTTGTAGTAAGCAAGCGTGACTAGTAGCTATATATATTCTAATTATATAAACTATATAGTAACTACTACTAGCTTTTAAATCTTACTATTTTCTATTAATAGCTGGTAATTATTAATAGCTAGTAATAAGTACTAGTAGCTAGTAGGTATTAGTATTATATAACTATAATCTTTCAAAGAAATAACTATCACGGATATAGGCCTATACTTTCCCTTTATACTTCCTGTATTTATTAGCTATTATGTTAACTAACTATATCGTTACTACTCAAGACTTTCTCTATTGAAATGGTTCCTTAGCTTTAGTATTATCTATAAGGTATATAAAGTAAGAGCCGACTACTAGGTATAGTTTTCTTTAAAGAGTTCCCGAGAAGTATATGATTTAAATAGATGAAAGACTTTTAATATAACTATAATATAATTCAAATATAAGTTAATACTACTATTAATAATAGCTTTCTAATATTTACTTAAGTAGAACTCCTTAATCTTAATAACATCTTCTTTTAAGCTTTTCTAAGAATTCTGAAATATTAATATATTTAGAATAATTCGATTATATAGTAGTAAATTAGAGTTAAATGTAAAAGAATCCTTAAAAAACTAATTCAAATATTTCTAGTCTAATATTATACAATAAGTAGTATACTATCTATTTCTAAGTAATTATATACTAGATCCCCGAAATCTTGGGAATCCTCGTAATTAAAGAATAGCTTTGAATACTTATTTAATATATTTTACCTAGTTAAGCTATAACCTAATATTAGAATATTCTTGAAAACCAAACTCTAAACTTTAATATTAAAATTATAACTAAATCTTGAAAACTCTTTATTACTCTATTTCATACTAATCAAAGTTTAATAAAAAACCATAGTAAAATACCATCTATATTAACTATTCTTATAAGAAAGTTAATTATATTTTAAACTAAATTAAGAAACCTACATAATTTTGGAAATTACTTATACCCTCTTAAGGATTATAAATATATTAAATATACTATTACTAGCTTATATACTAGATTCCCTGATATTTAGATAATATTTACTACTCGAAATAGTATTATAAATAAAATAAATAATTCTAGATTTTATACTTTATATTAGAAGCTAACTAAAAAGGAATAGCTAAACTCTAAAACGTATGCTCATAAAACTAAAGATGTATTTTTAAATACCCTAAAAACTAAAATAATTCTTTTAAGTAGTAGATCTAGTAGTAACTTTCACTTTTCTAATTTACTATATTTAAGTATTAATCCTGTTCTTCTTAAAAAGTTAACTATAATCCTCCTAGGGGCTTTCTTAACTATTTGAAAACCTTATAAACCTTTTAGAAATATTGTCTTTAATAGTTGTAAAATAATTTATATTACTAATTTAATAGACTTTTTGATGAAAAGAGTTTTTAAACTAAATAAAGGAATAGATTTAATTTAATATAATTTAGTTAATTTCCATATAATCAGGTAATATAAAAGAATTATTAAGAAGATTCTTAATAGTCTTAATAAGGAGAATATACTAGATTTAATATTAGATAATATTAGTTATATTAAAAGCTTCTATACTAATATTATCTTAGAAATTCTATTTCGTAATAAAACTAAGATTTAATATATAAGTTTAGACTATACTCTTAGATTTAGCTTAATTAGATACTCTATTATTATAGAGTCAATACTTAAAAAGTGTAATCTTATGTTTCTTAAATATAACCCTATTTTAAACTATCTTGTAATCTATTAAAATACTTCTAGTATTATGTTAGAATTTCTAAGTATTCTATTCTCTTAACTATACTTTAGAATAACTCTCCTGAACCTAAACTCTAATAATACTTATATATAATATTTTTAAGTAGTTTATTTTAGATAGATTACTCTTGAATATTTAATATTTAATATTTAAGGGTTAAATTTACAAGACTAAAGTAATTAGACTACTCCTTTTATATAATAATTTATTCTTAATAATCTATCTCTAAATAAACTTTAAAGTAATACTTAATTTACCTATTTTATTATGTTACTCAGGATTTGTTTAACTTTCCTAAAGTATATATAGATAACTCCTCAATACTTATTATTAAAAGTCAACTTTCAAATTCACTCTTTATATTTATACTACTTAATAAAACTTATAATTTAGTCCTTTAGATTTCAATAATATTTAAACATAAGTAAAGAAATAGAGAAGCTTTTTGATTAATAAAGTTTAAGAAGATATTAAGAGAATAGTAGTAAAGGTTGATAGAGAAACTAGTTACTAAAAATAACTAATGAAGCAAAGAATTAATCTTAAGTTATCTCTCTCTTATACTAAACAGCTAGTTAGAATAAATAGATATATTAAGAAAATACTAATTACCTGAAGAAACAAAATACGAGGAATTATAAAACTACTACTTAACCTATAAAGAGAGTTATTTTAAGTAGTGGCTATACTATATAATATATTTCTACATATTTAAAATAACTAGAGATTACTATATAAAATTAAAGAAACCTAGTATAAGTAATATTTTTATTAGTAAGTACAAGAGTACACTCTAAACTTCTATTGAAGTTTATATTTTTACTAGGGATAGATTTATACTTATAATTATTAAATATACCTACTTGAAAAATACTATAAATCAAATATTTTAAAACGATTATTTAAAGTTAAACTAACAAGATATATTAGATACCTAGTAAACTATATTCTAAATACCTATAACTTTAATAAAATCTCGATTTGTATTTTTTTAGAAACTTACTATTACTTAAAATATCAAATTCAATAAAATAAATTTTTACTTGAATTAAAACTTATAAAATACTTGAAAAAGAATTATAAAGCTACTGATTAAATTAATTCTTAAAAGAAAACCCTATTCGTAAAATACTTATAGATTTTAGAGTAATAGGAATACCTAATAAGAAAACCTTTTTTCTACTAACTATCCTATTAATAGTAGAAATAGCTTAAGATATTCAGCTAAACTTACAATTAATCTTAAAAACTCATAAGAGAAGTTTAATTATAGCTGATTAAATATTTAAAATAATATAACTAGTCTAGGTTTCTAATTAATAATAACTAAATATAATAATCTTAGATAAAAATGAGAATTTAAGAAATATATTAATAGCTAGAAAACTAGATAATATATTTAAAGTAAGAAATCTAGCTAGTTAAAAAAGAAGGTTTATTTTACTTGAATAAAAAGGTAATTACCTTAAGACTCTCTTTTAGCTGATTTAAAGTAGACTAAAACATAGCTCTAGACTTTAACTAACTGAAATAAGGTTTTTAACTATTTAAAAACCTAATTAAGAAAATAAAATTAGATAATAATAGTAAACTAAGCTAGGAATTACTATTAATAACTATATAATACTTTTAAAAAGTATTATAATAGTAATTTATATTTCTTAGAGTATAAATAGAATAATTTTACTACTACTTATTTATTCAATTAGGAATACAAATTAAATAGAAGTAGTCTTAACCTTTTAATAATATTCCTTATTATTTAAAATATAGTATTAAAGAAAAAGTATCCTTCTACTAAAAATTAAATATACTTTAATTAACTAGTTCTACTACTAAAAACTTAGAAAGATATTATTAGCCTCTTGGAATTACTATAAAAGTCCTCTATTAAAATAATAAAAACTAAGATTATAGAGTTAAAAAAAGAAATACCTAGTAAAGAAAAATTACTAAGATACTTAGATGAAGCCTCTTCTTCTTGAATAGGTTTTTACTTATAAGATAAATATTAATAATTTTGTAGAATAGTATAAAATAAGGATTTATATATAAAAGGGTAAATAACTAGTTAATCTACTATAAAATATATATATAGTAATACTAGTTACCTGAAATTTTCAAGTAACTATAGATATTATAATATATTTTAACCTTAAAGTCTTATAATTTATTGTTATTATTATATTTCCAAATACTATAAAAAACCCTAACAAACTTCTCATAATAGTTAAATTACTAAATAGATTTAAAGTTATAAAATATTCTATAGAGCTTAAATATACTTTTTATAAATTTCGAAATATACTTTGTCTTTAATATAAAGCTTTTTATATTGTACTTAAATCATTAAGCTTCTACCTATACCTAGAAGACTTTTATTTATTTAAAAACAAGGTTTTAAATATTTATATTTTATTCTTTATAAATAATATTTTTCTCTTATATTATAAAATAACTAGAAAAAGATATTTTGAGGCCTTTAAACATATTAAGTATATTTATAAGTCATAAGAATGAAATCCTATTAGGGATTCCTTAGGAGTTTAAGTAGTTAGGGGTTATAAATATTATAAGATTACTTAATTTATAATATATATATTACTCAAATTACTGGATATTTTATTTTCAACTATAAGTTAATTCTAATAATACTATTTCTAGTAAAACTTCCTATCATAAATAGTAGTTAAGTTATATTTAGGAGATTTATATATGTTAGATAAAAGGTAGCTTAATTCTTCATACTTCTATTATAATATAACTAAATATCTTTTTTATATATTTTCTATTCTAAAGATATTTTATGAATCTATTTGAAGTATACTAAAATACTATAAACTATATGATTTAAGATTTCTATAAAATAAGATTCCTAGTATTATAACTTAGAGATTTAGAAGATATTAATAAGATATCTTAAATACTAATAGTAACTAGAAACACTTTATTTATAAACTATAATAGACTTAAAGATTAAATTATAACTATATTATCTTTCTAATTAGAAACCTTATCTAATAAAACGCTATTTAAAAGAATACTATTATAATATTAATAACTGAAATAAAACTTCTTAGTCTAGAATAGACTTTAAAAGAAACTATAATACTAAAGATATTATTCTAAGATATTAAGTTTAACTTTAGGGATATTTAGAAAGTCTATTATAATAATTCCTAAACTATTAAACTAATAATCTTAAATAGTAGGTATATATTTACTAGACATTAATATATAAGTATCTAATAAATACAATTATATTAAGAATACTTAAAAGGTAATTTTAAAGTAATTTGAATATTTATAGATTTAATACTAGTAGATAAACCTGTAAAGAATCTAACTTAAATAAAATTTAAATAACTAAAATATTTCTTAACTTTGTAGATCTATAAATAACATTCTTAAGGCTAGCTAAAATAATAGAAAAAACCTCTTAAAGTAATTTCCTATTTACTTAAATATATATATAAAGAATCTAAATACCTATTCTACTTTTAGTAGAATAGTTGTATAATGATAATAAAAAAAGAAAAGAGATAGTTATACTTATTAGGTTATTTACAAAAAATAGAACTCTCTACCTAAACTCTTATTTAACTAAGAATAAACTACTTAGATTGAAGATTTGATGTACAAAAGTAGGAAATAGTAATTAATTTATAGAGTTTAATTTAAAGAAGTATTAAGAATTAATTATAACTCCTCAAACTACGAATAGAAATGAAAAGCTATCTTAAAAATAGAAAATACCTATTAAAGCTAGTAACTAGAATACTATATCTAAAGCTATAAACTCTAAACCGTCTTATAACTGACTGAGAAATAAAACTTCTTCTAATAAAAAGCTTACTTAAAACTACTAAAAACCTAAAGATAAATTCAGTAGAAAATATCTAAGTAAGAAATAAAATTTAAAGTACTGAAGTAATAAGAAATAGTATTTAAGAAGTTAGAATAATAGTAAATTAAAATACTTTGATAATAAAAATTAAACTAATAGAGTTAGAAATACTTCTATTCTCAATAAAGATAATATTAAAATGTTTCTATTACTTTAACTATAACTTGAAATAGATACGTTTCTTTATACAATTAATCTTTTTATTTTCTGACTAAGAAAAGTTAAATTTAAAAAAAACTTTTAAGCTAAGATACTTATTTTATTAGTATCTAAGATCTATAAAACCTTTAAATATTTCTTAAAAGCTTTATGATTTTTATTTAAAACTAGAAGATATATAGTTTTTAAATTAGTTTTATACTACTAGTAGTAATTATAAACTAAATCTTTATTATTAATACTAGTAATATAAAGATAAAGTCCTCGAGAAAAAATAAAACTCCAATAATAAACTATATAAAGAATAGTTTAAATAAATTATATATTATTCATAATCTTTATCTAAAATAGATAAATATTACATTTTTTAGTAATTTTATATTTCTTAGAAAAAGTAAACTTAATTAGGGTATCCTTTAAAATAATATATTTCTTACTAGGTTTTCTAAACTAATATCTAGTAACCTCGAGCTAATATTTAAGATTATCAATCTCTAATGAAATTTCGTAATTTCTAATTCAGGAGAATTTCCTCGTAATACTAATTATAGTTTTTTAAATATTTCTTAAGAGATTTAATTTCTTTGATATTATCCTCTTTACTTTTATCTTTATCTATATTATTCTTAAATTCTTCTCTTTTAATAATAAACTTCAGTTCTGACTTTTTTATAACTTTAAAGTTTCTAGCTAAATTATTATTATTATTATTAGATAAAGATTTCGGGGTAAAGGTTTCCCTTAAATAACTATAAAGATATTTAACACTAGTAATAGTAGTAGGCTTCTTTATGAAAATAGTTCTCTTCTTAGTAATACTACTAAGTTTAGATACTTTCGTGAATTTAGGAGATAGAGATAATAATAAATATTCCTATAAATTAGAGAACTTTATAAAACAGAACTAAATAGAAGATTTTAGTTATAATACCTAAACCTTATACTATTACTTAAAACTTAGACTAATAAAAAAATAAGTTTTCTTAATATTAATAACTTACCTATAAATCTCAAAAATGAAATACTCCCAAATAAAATTACTAGGAAGGATAAGTATATTAATAATGAGAAAAGAAATAGGAAAATGTTAAGTATTGATTTATCTATAAGAAATAGATAAAGTTAAAAGATACTATATAAAATAAGCTTTTTAAAAAAAG
Source organism: Colletotrichum trifolii (assembly GCA_004367215.1). Classification (NCBI taxonomy): domain Eukaryota; kingdom Fungi; phylum Ascomycota; class Sordariomycetes; order Glomerellales; family Glomerellaceae; genus Colletotrichum; species Colletotrichum trifolii. The sequence continues at coordinate 7,845 of RYZW01000974.1, read as the reverse complement.
TAAAGAAGAGTATCTTAAGTTCTAAGATTATTATTACTACTAGGTAAGTAAAGCTGAAAGATATTTAATATAATTTTGAATATAGATTCTCTATTTCTTTTGAGGTTAAAGTTAAGTAGGAAATATTTAGGTTTAGGGATAAAATAGGTATAAATAAGTATTTAGTTACTTTGCTCTATACCTGGAATAGTATCTAAACTCTTTACTTTATATATAAATTTAACTATAATCTTTACTTAATAATAGTATTCGTACTAATACTAGCTTATAACTAGTTAAAATAGTAATGAAATTACCTATTATTATAGATAATTATATTCCTAGTTCTAATATTTAACCCTATAATAGTAGAAGACCTCGTAGTAATAGTTAGGGAAAACTTTATTAAAACTAAGGCTTAATATATATAGCTAAAAATAACTATTAAGGTTATAGGATTAAGAACTTTTATGAACTTTTTAAAGATAGAATAAAACAGAGTACTTATAAGAGCTAGGCGTTCTGTGATTTATTGCTTTTCTATATCTATCCTTAGTAAAGTCTAGTAACTAGAATAGTAATATATTATACTTTTATAATAGAACTGAAATCCCCTCGAAATCTATATAGCTATTTATAAGAAAAGAAATATAGAATAGGTATAGAGATATCTAGCTATAACTATTATAACTAAAACTATTACTTTATTAAAATAGGTTTTGATAAAGTTATTTTAAGTATTATAATTAATAAGTAACTTATAGATATTTAAAAGAAAATTATCTACTTAACTTATAATTTATTATATTAAGTTAATAATATTAGAGACTAAGTATTAATTAAGTAATACTTTAATATTAATGTATTATTATGATACTAGTTATTAGATACTTTAGAATATTATAGTAATATAATTATAGAGGTTTTAAAAGTTATCTAGCTATACTAGGAGTATCTATATCTATATAAGTATTATTTATAAATTAGCTATAATTAATATATTAAGATCGTTTACTAATAAGAGTAAGCTGAGTCCTACTATACTTATATAGAAATTATAAGTTAGTTTATATTAGTAATCGAGAACTTTTATATTAATAGTATAAAGTCTTATTTTAGGGGTAGGTAGGGTTTAGTAGGGATATTAAGGTTACGGATATCGAGGTTTTAATAAATATTTAAATAGAGTATTTATAGTTAGTAGTAATTAAATGTTTTAAGATGTTTGAATTATATATAGCTGTGAAGGTATAAAGGTATAAGGGTATGAAGGCGTAAGGTTATCGTAGAAAGAGTTATTAGTTATTTGTTATTAAAAAAGTTAATATAAAATAGGTATACTAGTTACTATAGCTGCGAGGGGTTTAGCCCTAGATTAACTAGGGGCTAGCTATAGTAGTTAGTAGGGGGGGTAGGAGGGCTGAAGTTGTACTNAATATCTTAAATAAGAAGTAATTAGATAAGAACTCCTAAATAAAGAAGATTTCTTAAAAAGAATATAGAAAAGTATTTCGGGTTTATAATTTATTATCTTTATTAGGTAAATAAGAGAAGAAAATACTTGAAATAATTTTGAATTATAAATCTCGGTTTCTTTTTAGGTTAAAGTTAAGGAATAATTACTCTAAATTAAAAATGTAGCTAGTAAATATAAATACTAAAAGATTAATAGAGTAAAATATTAAGTATTTTAGAAAGTTACTAGTAATATTATATTATTTAAGAATAAGTATAATAGTATTATGCTTAATAGTCTTAAAAGGTTTTTCTTATAATTAGAATATTAGTAATAACTAATATATATTATTACGTTTTAAGCTAATATATAAATATTATATTACTAGAAATATATTACTTATAAATAAGAAGGTAACTATGAAAAGTATTAGTATAGAGGAGAATAAAGAAATCTAGTAAGTTGAAAATTGATAATTAATTTATTTATAGTATAAGTAAAGATTATATTACTAGTCATTTTAGAAGGAGCTAACTAATTACTCTTATTAATATATAATAAAGATAGTGAAATATATAATAGATTATAATAATTCTGTTAATTTTCTTTATTCAAGTACTCAGACACCTACTTTAAGAACTATTTACCCTATTTCATTCATTTAGTATATTACTAAAACGATATAAAAGTATTTCTAGTAGTTCTACTACTAGGGGAATATATAAGAATAGGTATAATACTAAAGCCACTATATAACTCTACTAGCTTATAAAAGACCTAACTATCCTATATATATATATTCAAGCGCTTTATTCTAGTTTAAATAGAATATACTTTTTAATAACCTATTTTCAGATTATATACTATATTATTTATTCATCATATCAATTTGATAGACTTTTTTAAACTAAATCCTTTGAGTTAAATAAAGTAAAAAATATAGTTTAATATAGTTCAGCTAGTTCCCTTATAGTTCAGTAAAGTAACAAAATAATAACGAATATTTTTGATAATCTAAGAGAGAAGAATATATTAGATTTAACATTAGATGATATTATCTGCATTAAGAATTTCTATACTAATACTATTTTAGAAACTCTTATTCTTAATAAAACTAAAATATAGTTTATAAATCTAGATTATATTCTTAGATTTAGCTTAAGTAACTATTTTATTATTATGAAATAACTACTCAGAAAAAATACTTTTATTTTCCTTACATATAAACTAGTCTTAAACTATTTTATAATCTATTTAAGTATTCTTAGTATCATTTAAGAATCCCTAAATATTCTATTCTCTGAGTCATATTTTAAAATAGATTTCCTAGAAATAAACTCAAATAATATTTATATATAATATTTATAAGTAAAATACTTTAAATAGAATAGTCTTAAATATCTAATCTTTAAAACTTAAAAAAGTGATGTTATACGACTAAAACAACTAGATTCCTTCTTTTCTTTTAAACCTTATTCTTAATGATTTATTTCTAAATAAACTTTACAGTTATATTTAATTTATCTATCTTATTATATGATTTGAAATGTATTTAACTTTCCTAAAATATATATAGATAATGCCTATGTATTTATTATTCAAGCTAAATCTTCAAATTTATTGTCTATACTTATATTACTTGATAAAAGTTATAATATAGTCTTTTAAGCATTAATGATATTTGAAAGATAAGTAAAAAGATAGAGAAGTTTTTCAACCTATAAAATATATTACAATATCAAAAGAGTAGTAGTAGTAATGAATAGAAGAACTAGTTATTAAAAGTAAATAATAAAATAAACAATTAATCTTGAGCTATTTCTTTCTTATTTTAAAGAATTAGTTAGAATAGGTAAAATATACTTGAAAGAAAATAATTACCTAAAGAATGAAAATATAAAAAGCTATAAAACTACTATCTAACCTATAAATAAAATTAATTTAAATAGTAGGTATAGTATATAATATATCTTTAAATATTTAAAACAACCTAGAAGTTACTATATAGAATTCAAGAAACTTAGTTTAAATAGAACATTTATTATTAAATATTAGAATATACTCTAAACCTTAATGAAGACTTATAACTTTACTAGGAATAGATTTATACTTGTAACCATCAAGTAAACCTACTTAAGAAATACTATAAATAAAGTATTTTAAAAAACCTATTTAAAGTTAAACTAAAAAGATACATTAGATACTTAGCAAGGTATATTCTAAATACTTAGAATATTTATAAAATCTAGATGTTTATCTTTCAAAAAGTTATAGTAGTAGTTATATTAAAGGTCTCTGATCTATTTAAAGTTATATACTTCTCTGGAATCCTAGGAAGGAAACTCTACCTAGTAGTTAGCTTTTACCCTATAAACTCTTTAGATACTACTAGTACTGAGGTACCGTTTAAATGGAAGAAACTTTAAATAGTAAACGTAGTTAGTTAATATAATAGCTAATAAATAGAAAGTGTATATATACTTATATCTATCGTAGTTACTCTTTAAAGGATCATAATTATATAATACTAATACTAGCTAGCTAGGAGCACCTGTTACTAGTTATTAATAACTACCAGCTATTAATAATTACTAGTTATTAATAATGGCTGATTATTAATAGCTAGTAGTAATAACTACTAGCTAGTAGTAGTAACTATGCTTAGTTAACATAATCGGAAAATATAAAGCTATTAGTTATAGTTACTTGTTATAGGATTCGAACCTACTATACTTAGCATAAAAAAGTAAAAGCTAGCTAGATTTTAACTACTTTGTTAAACAGGACTTAAAAAGTTATTAATATTTAAAATACTAAATTTAACAAGATAAGGTTTTTTTTGAATAAATCTTAAATAAATTCTTTATAAAGGAAATTATAAAACTATTGGTTAAATTAATTACTAAAAAATAAGAAAGCTTTATTCTTGAAATATGTAGAGGTTTTAAGATAATAAGGATATTGAATAAAAAGATTTCTTTTTTACTAACTATCCTATAAATACTAGAGATAACTTACTTGGTTACTTTTGCGCTATACCTAGAATAGTATCTAAGCTCTTTACTCTATATATAGATTTAACTATAAATTTTACCCGATAATAGTATTTATACTAATACTAGCTCACAACTAGTTAAAATAGTAATAAAATTACCTATTATTATAGATAATTATACCCCTAGTTCCGACATTTAACCCTATAGTAGTAGAAGACCTTAT